>ML110269.1:0-38608 GCA_003697995.1 Taxidea taxus jeffersonii | reverse complement strand
AAAAAAAAAAAAAACCCATAAAGGCCAAGAACAAAATGCTTCTAAACGGAAGCGTCCCAGGACAAAACCAAGCGAACTTTATTTGGTAGGAAAGAGAGGGCAGCGGTGGTTGGGACCTCACCCCTCGAGGGAGCAGGCTTCAGAATCGGAGCTTTTCCCTGTCCACACATCCTTAGCGTATCCATTATGATAACGCCGTATTTTTGAAGCAAGGGGCTGAGACTGTGACCAGTGTAGCCGTAGGTGGTCTATTATCAACACTGCATGGAATGTTTATCTCCTCACTTCTTCAATGGCTATTTTCCTTCCCACAGAACCTCAATTTGTTTTGCAAATACTAAGTGGGTGTCGTTTTGTGTGTTTCCCTTATATTTTCAGTGTTCCCCTCCCTCGGGAGTCTCCGAAGACTCCTGTTTGCCCATGAACTACGCCAAAGCAGAGAAACGAGGATAACGTACAGAAATGGTGCTGGAGGGTCAAACACACTCTAGGAAGAGACAGATTGCGAGCTCTTTCCAATCTCCCAACTCCTGCCTCTGGCTGACCCTACGCTTCCAGGGTTTCACAGAGGCTGAAGGTTAAGGACCCTGGCCCAACGTCAGCAGGAGACGGAAAACAGCCCCACCTCCTGGTTGCTTTGAGACACCAGGGCACGCCGCAGGATGATCTGGAGCTGTTCAACAGCAACCGCTTTATCTATCTATCCCCAGAGATTTCTGATTCACTACATCTGGAGTCCCGCCCAGGAATCTACGCTTCGAGCAGTTAATTCTGAAGCAGGTGGTCCGTGGACCAGTCTTTGTAAAAAATACTTCGCTTAAGGAGTACAACGGGCAGAGTGTTAGTAGATCCTTTTTATAGGCTCTATATTCATTTGAACCGGAGGCTACCTGACCCAACGTCTTGATACTTACTTAAAAACCAAGCAAGCAACCGGGGAAACAAACAAAATCCCCTGCAGGAACCGGTTACACACAAACTATCAAGTTAGGAAAAACATAATATGGTGGAAGAGACATGCAAAAATGGTCATCGGAAGGAAAGGAGGCTTCTCGTTTTTTTCACATTTGCTTAAAAAGTTGAAAGTAGAATCCAGAGGTTAATGGGGTAGACTCTAAATTAGATGCCAGCAACGTGAAAATTACAGTTCTTAGTAATTTCACAATATGAAATTTACATTTTTTATACAAACAATAGAATAAAATATAATTTTAAAGTGTGGAAACCCTGCCCCCATGATAGCATCAAACTTAGGAAAAGGACATTAAAAGTGCTTCGGGCTGTAGGATTTCAAAGAGTATTAGACTCAATTACATATGAGAGCGATATCTTTTGACATTAAAGTGAAGCTAGATCCCTGTATGCTGTGATGCATCATGAGGTCTGGTGGTCCTTCTTGCAATATCCACCACTAAGAATTAAATCCTTAGTCCTCGTGGTTCAAAGTCCACTTCAGGGAGTGGGGTTATTTATATTGAAAACTAAATTATTTTCTGTACTTTTGCTTTTTCCATAAGAAAACTAAAGATTATACCTTCACAACAAGAATTGTGAAAAGAAACACAGTATAATACGTAAAGAACACATTTGCTGTTTTTATTGGTGCCTTGCATGGCAGTAATACTGAAAAAAGAGAATGCAAAAACAAAACAAAAAACAAACAAACAAAAAAAAAACAGGTTGGTGGCAACCCACATCTTTTTTTTTAAGAGTACATAAACTCCTGTTTTATTTTTATTGTGGCATGAATGGTAACATAAAACCAAAAACATGAAAATATACAACTTATATTACACTATGTGTTATGAACAAAATATAAATCTATAACTCTATGTTATATTTACATAATTATTTATTTTATTAAATTTCAAGTGAGATGGTAGGTTGCACATACTTTGTTTTAAGCTCCAGGCATTTGATTGTCTCTTTCTACTTTTTTTCCCGTTTTTACTTGTAAAATCCAAAATGTTAGAAGGACTAAGAGCTTTAGAGCCAGTGGAGCTGTATAAATACTGTTTTAGTGAACCAGTGACAGAAACACTGGGAAGGATGGGAATCAATCAGTAGAAAACTTAACACAACATCATCTTCAACTTGGGAAACTGAAAGTTATAGGAAACTTTAAAATTAAATACTGTAAAAGCCTGTCTAAACAAAAACTTATGCCCTAGAAGAGATATCTGAACCACTTTAAGTGGGCTTCATAATTTTCCTTGCAGACCTCATAATTTTTATTTTACTATTAACCTGATAGACAAATAGTTTATAAACCTGTTTGTAAATATACAGTTGTTTGTTACAATTCAATAACTTACCCATTAGAATGAATGAGAATTATTTTTTGATGTTTTAAATGTGATAAAAGAGATTTTCTCTGGGAATAGTAACTACTTCTGGATTAAGAAAATATCTGAAATTGGGACCACAAAATAGTTAAAGATAATTGTCTTTAAATGAATTAAGGTAAAAGTCTACTCCAAAATCAAATCTATGAAATAATTTCATCATCAAAGAAAACTCTCTTATATTCGTTCCTGATAAGAGGATTTGGTTTCAATAATAATTATGTTCTTTGGGAGGGATTTTATACATGGTTAACTTTTAAATGCAGATGCCAATTAAGTGTTAAAAACTGACTTAACCGATTTAGGTATAAACGTACTGAAGAACAGTTTTGTCTTTTATCCAATTGCAGTAACCAGCCAAATTATTAGTAATTTGTAAATGAGCAACTTTAACCTATTTTCTCCAGTGATGTTCTCTTAGATTCATATTAAAGCATGGCTATTTTGGGAGGAACTGGTTACAATAGCAATAAAATGGGAGTTCAGGCAAGATTATTCCTCCGTACTGGGATGAGTGTGTGCCTGCGTGCATGTATGTGTGTGTACCTTTGCGTGCACGTGAGAGAGAGAAAGGGAGAGAGAGAAAGAAGCGAGCGGGGATTTGTCAATGAGAGGTAGGAAAGGATAGAGGAGGGAAATGTTACCTTCATTTCAGATTGATCTTACTCTGATTTCCTCTACCTTAGCTTTTTTGATCATCATGGGGCACAGAGAAAGAATACAAGGTTTTAGGATCCTTTCCAAAAATGATAAACCAATCAAATGCCAAAAAGGCAACGTGTTAACACAGTAAGTTGCTATTCATAGCACCGTTTATCAAATGACTTGAAAGCACTTCAAACATCAATATAATTTTTGTTTGTCTGTTTTCCTTTGGGAAAAACTCAGGCAAAGAAATTACGACACCCAGTGAATTCTATGTCAGGACACAAGAGAGCAGAATGCGGGGCTCTGGACTTCCTATTTTCGTCCATGCACAGTGCAGCCTCTCTGACATATGACCTAACTAAATAAAATTAACTTCTGAATTTCAGCAGTTAAAGGTCACCATTAACGATTTCGTTTTCCCCTTCAAATAAAACAAAATAAAGAACAAACAAAAAGCGACCAAACAGAAGTGTTTTGTCAATTCACCGCTAAGTGTGTTAGAATTGGTTTCAGCCGTGATTGCCCTCAGTGGCCTCTACCTGGAGCTAAAACAAAGTATTCTTATAGCCCAAAGTCATGAAATGAAAACAAAGCATCTTTATAACGTGGTGTAAAATAAGTACCCAGCAAACGTGAGAGGTGAACCCACATAAGTCAGAAAGAATTTGTTAACAAAGACGAAGAACAAATTTTTAAAAATCTGTTTTCACATTGTACATAGTAACAATATAAAACGAGTGTCTATTTTTTTTCCTTATCCAGAGTGCTTAAAAACAACAAACAAAAACAAAAACAAAAGTTGGCTCTAGATGACTGTGGCAATTAAATAACTAAATGAGTGATGAGAGCATAAGTTAATTAAGATTGAACACGACCCTCCTATTCACTCCTTTGTATGAAACACCAGAACTTGACATTGTTGGGGCCAAATTTTTAAAGAGGAGAAAACTTATTGAAGGAGAAGCAAAATTGTGTGGGCGAACGTGTGTGTGTGTGTGTGTGTGTGTGTATAAATATATATATATATGAGTTGGAAGATGGAAATTTGTTTTAAATATCTAACAGCTTATTGGCTGCACTTCCAAATCAGAGGAGAATAAAATAGAGAGGGAGAAATAAATTATACATAACTTACTAATCTGGGAACAGCTGACCATTATTATTATTATTACTATTATTATTATTATTATTTTATCATCATCATCATTACAACACTAGCAAAAAGAGGCAGTTCAAATGAAAATACAGTCATCAAAAACAAACAGAAAAACAAAACAAAATCTCTGACATGCAGGATATGATCAGCTCCTCCAAGCAAAACCCCAGAGCAAGTCTTTTGAGAGAGAGAAAAATAAAAAGGATTTTTCTTATTTATATGTAAAAATCAAACTTTTGGGTCAGGTTTGAGGGGTGGGATAGGAAAATGATGACTGGAGTGAAAACCATAGCACATCCAAGCTCCCGGCTGGAGTATTTAACTGTTTGATGCTTCAGCACAAAAAAAAATGGCAATGGACTTGAAGTGATTTTGCATTTATTTGTACAAGCCCTGTAACTGCCTAGGCATGTGGCTAGCAAAATCTAAACAAGCAGTTCTGTCACCATCAGTTGTTGCTTTATGCACATACTCGGCTAGAACCAAAAACTGGACTTCCGTGGATTCGTCTTACAGTGAGGGGAGAGTGGTGGCGTGGATCACTGAGTTCAGCCAGGCTCTGTTTTGTCAGGCTGAAATGACTTTTAATCAAATCCTGGTTTTTATGGGATGGGATGCACATGGCCCACAATTGTGAAATGCAAATGGCCTCCGCCTCATTTCATGGAGAGATGAAAAATACCTTACAAAATCATCAGTTCCATTTCCTGATCAGGAAAGGATGGAATGTTGAAGAAATAAGCTAATTCTGTGTTTCTGGAAAATGGCCAAATACAGTCAAGGAAAACAAGGATTGCTTTGCTCAAAGTTATCAATAGGAAAAACAAACAGAAATCATTAAGTCGCAAACATTAGTGGAACCAACTGACCAGGAAGAAGGGACATCTGGGAACAGTTTGCTAGTAGCTTCCATGTTATACATGCACACCTCGATTACACAGGGCCGCCTGATCCATCCAATAATAATCGTATTAGAAATTTAAAAATATAATTTCTGAGCCCTATCTTGGTTGTCATTTGAAGTGCAAAGTCAAGGTCAAGGTTGCTTCCAGACCAGTCACTTAGGAGGATGTGGGATTTCATCCCCAGATGTGGGTTTAACTCACAATGGTTCAATGTTATTCCTATTAGTACCATAATCACACACATACATACACACAAAAATCCAAGATCAGAAAATATTTTTTTCTCTAAATTTCTTATGTCTCTCTCTCTCTCTCTCTCTCTCTCTCTCTTTTCACCTGAGAACAGCACCTACAGTTTCCATTAAAAAAAAAAAAAGTCAAATCTCACCAGCTGCTGGTATTTCAGGTTTTTCAAGGGATTGTCTAAGATATAACACTGTCCTACCTTAAGAAGGAACAGGAAAAAGGAAAGGAAAAAAAAAGGAACTGGGTCAACACTTCAGTACAAATTTGGCACTTGCTCAAAGATGTAGTGTGGTGTGCAATAGATAAAGAAAGTCCTCTAAAGAAAATAATTGCTTATTTTGTGGTGGATAGCAAGGAAGTTAAAAACAGGCTCTTTTTCCCTCTTCCCCCCCATGCACAGACTTCCATCTTTAAAGTATAGAGATGGAGAAGGTGGAGAGAAGTAAAGAGAAATTCATCTTTCTTTTTTTCTGTCAGGTGCATTACAAAAAAAAAAAAAAAAAGGAAAGGAAAGAAAAAGAAAAGAACCCAGAAACCCCAAAAAACAAAACAAAACTTATTTCTTTTTAAAAATTGTAGCACAAAACAACAAAACACATTCACAAGCCACTTGTTGGCACTGTGTACCTGAGTGAGAATTTCTAGAACATTGTAGAACAAACAGCCATAAAGTTTATTAAAAAAAAAAAAGTTGACGGGTAAGACTTCAGTGCTTGGATGTAGCAGCTGAATTACTGGCATTATTTTACCCATAGCTTATTTCAATCTCTTGTTGTTGATATTGTTGTTTGCTTGTATTTTTTTTTTTTTTCCTTTCCAAGCCTTTTGAGGCTGAGGTCTATTAGTCAGCTGATGTCCCAACTATTTAAGACTAACAGTTAAAGTAACAGTCAGTGTATGAGAAAGTTAATGTGCTTGGCCACTGGTAAGGATGAACCAGCTAGGGCTTCTTTAAGTCCTAAGGTCACAACAATCTTTTGACCCTTATCAGTTGGCTTGTCCTGCAATATGGTTTTCACTGTCACTCCCATAATCTACATCTGGGTCATCCTCTTCCTCATCGAACTCATCATAAATTTCTCCGTTGATGTCCTCGGCCTGTATCTCTTCTTTGATATGTGGCTCCTCTCCTTTCACGCCATAAGTGCTCTGGATAACAGGCATCCCGGGCTCTGGGCTGCTGGACACGCTTGAGTGCTCTGAGGGCAGGTGAGGGGAGGGCATTCCGGCCATGGCGATGGCTCCAGGGTACACAACACCAGCGGTGGCGATGGGGATCTGTGCTTGTTGCCTGCAGAGAGGAAGTCCCAAAAAAAGACTGTGGGTGAGGGGATACGCAGAGGCATGCTTTACTCTATAACGAATCTGCTCAGCTTGCCCAATTCTAAAACCGTGATTCTCATTCTATTGCCCAACATTCAAAAAATTGCATCCTCCTGTGATGTCAGTAGTTTACCTCTGTCTATGGCATGGCAGATCACAAGGCGCTTACATGTGTTACCTATTTGACTCTTAAAATAACTGTTTTATTACTATCTTATTTTATAAAAAACAAAACAAAACAAAAGCTGAGGTGCAGAAAGATTAAGCGGCAGAACCTGACCCCAAGCTCATGTCCCCTTCACTATAACAGAGTGTTTTTAGAAATAATTAAGCTACAGATAGTGCAATTTTAATGGGAAAAAAAAACCCTAAAATATTAGAGTTCTCAAAATAAAACGTTATTGCTCAGAACTCATCAGAACTGAACAATAACTCATTGCCCACCTGGTCCCTGCAAAAGTTGGGGATAGGAAGCAGGGCGAATGGCTGCAAAAAGTTGGGGATAGGAAGCAGGGCGAATGGCTCTGCAGCTGCACAAAGCCCTGGGCTTAGAAAGAACTTATGCTTGGGTTAAAGAATCTCGAGACTGTGGCAGCAGAACTGAACTCTTTAACAGAAACCCCACATTTTCATTTTGCACTGGGCTCCACAAATTATGTAGCTGGTCCTAGTGGGAAGGGATTAATAGATGATGTTCATTTAGGCTCCATCCATTCATTCATTCGTTTGTTCATTCATATATTTACTATTTCATCAGTGTTGGGTTTTGTGCTCAGCTTTGAGGAGACTCATGCATTGGCATATAAAGCACAGAGCCCACAGACTCTTTCCAGGGACGAAGATAGGGCAGACTTTAAATAATAATAATAATAATAATAATAATAATAATAATTTTGGGGGGGAGGTATCCTCTGGCCATTTTCAGAACAGGATTTATTATTCTAAGAAGCCCTTGGGATCTTAATAACTTCTGCTCCATGTAGGAGCTACCTCATTTCCCTGCTTTCTGAGAAAATTCTGCAGAAGCAATGAAATTGCAGGCAGCATAACAGGACACAGCACCAGCCTCGCCAGAGGAAGCAGGGTAAAACCTCCTCCTGGGAGCTCCATCCTTGATTCAGAATCGAGCTTTCCCGTTCACAACCTTGTCGTGCCCTAAACAGAATCTCCACTTTGCCTGATCTGCAAAGGCCACACATGGGCCTTGACAGCCGAGAAACCCCTCTATATTCCAAAGCAAGTGTTTCTTTTGAAACCATTTTTATGATGTATTCTTTCCAACAAGGATGGTGTCAAACCTGCCCACGGGACCCTCGGAAGTAATGAACGCCAACGAGGGGAAGAACCCACAATGCTTGTCAGTTTTTAACAACGCACTTCAAAAGGCTTACTTTCAGATAGTTTATCTTCAAGCCAGTTGTTAGGGAAGCTCCTGGGAGATCCAAGGGCCTAGGCCCTTGGAGTCCCTCCACATGGAGGTACAGGTGGGGGACAGTCTAGTCCCCGAAAATACACGGAGCTCAGGCTCTGTTTCAAAAGGCTGCCTCGCAGCGAAACAAGAATGTCTCACATCCCATTAAGTGGAACAAGGGCGCTCCCCGTGAAGACGCAACCAAGAGGCCCGTACCCGACATTGAAGTACTGCCGCATCTCCTGCCGCCTGTTCCGCATGATGGCCTTGTACTCGCCGATGCGCAGCTTCTTGCCGTCCACCAGGCAGGTGCGCTTCGGCCGCGGCTTATATTTGTAGTCGGGGTACTTCTCCAGGTGCTGCTTGCTGAGACGGGCTTGCTCCTCGTAATATGGCTGTTTCTCTAGGTTCGTCATAGCTTTCCAGCGAGATCCTGTGAGGAAAAGAAGGTTAGGATTCCAGCTGGCGCAGCTGCGGAGGTTCCTAAAAAGATAGCCCTGAGAACAAGGAAATCTAAAGTAAAAATGCAGGCCCAGACTCAGAAACACATTAAAATGTGTTTGATTAGCAAAGGATGACTCATGAGGTGAGATCCTACAGGAACAGAGGTGCTGCTGGCTGTGTCCTTAAGGAAACTGTGTACCCAAAGATACAAAGTTGGGACAATCCATTTTTTTTTTCCTGGCTGGAATTAACAACTGAGCCAACCATGTATATTATATATTTAAAAGCTCACAGATAATTTAAAGAATATACCTTTTGTTTCCACATTGGACCATGATATAATTCAACCGTGAACTGAAAATTAGGTGGGGGGTACATTACTTACTACAAAGGTTTCTCACATACGCTACACATAATTCTCCTCAAAATTTGTAAGTATGCTTTCATGAACGGTTGCATTTAAAAATTCATTTCATTAAAACTTTAATTACAAAAAGTTATATTAATGAACATGCACTGGGTAACTACTGTGTGCTAGATACTGTGCTAAAAACTTTACACAAGTTGTCTATTTTTACCTTTCACTGGAATCCTGTAATGTAGTATTAGCATTTTTACCTATTTCCATAGATGAGAAAATTGAAGTTCAAATAGATGAAGTAACTTATCCAAGGTAACAAAACTATTAAATTGCAAACCTGTGACTCAAACTCAGGTTGGATATAACTGAACCTGAACATGCCACGATGTATGTTTTTAGAAACCTATACCCACCTGCTATGATCTAGCAGAGGTTAGAACTACAAGAATAAATATGTATGGGGTAAGATTTTTCTCTTAAAAAATCACTTTTCAATAATATAAAGAGATGTCATGTCTTCAAGTATAGTATGCATTAATAATGTTAATCTAATTGGTAATCCAAACTGGTTTTCCCCTGCTTTTCACTTTTGATTTTGGTTTGGCTTCAACTAGGATCATACACACACACACACACACACACACACACACACACACACACAGCATGCAGCTTAATTAAAAATAGTTATGCTAATTCTCAATATAAATGTGATTTAAAGCTTTGGTTCTATTACTGTGGCTGTGTGTAGTAGTAAAAGAAGTAGTGGTGATAATGTTTACTTTGTATTAAGCACGTGAGGAGATTCTATTTGCAGATGAAGTGTGTTTATTGCCAAGTCATCAGCTTGACTTCACTCAAATGTACAAAAGACCAAAATAACCAGGATTGGGAGATCCCTACCAAATAGGTTCTGGTACGGAAGCTTTACCTGCCCTGCAAGGTCATCAGAGCAAGATCTTAAGGCTTTTGAATGGGTTCATTACTGAACCATAATTCCGTATCTCAAGTGCACATAGCTCACTGATGAATAGTTCTTCCCTACAAGTGCAGGCAATTCCTCAATACAGGCTGTTCCATGTATTAAAGGAATACATTAACAGGGACGATACTCTTCCCTTAGAATTCTTTCCTATTGGAACAAATGTTGCCTGGGCGGGTATATCCACGTAGGTGTTATGAAAATTTATAAACAGATTTTTTTCCCGATCTAGACAGTCAATATGATTTTATTCTATTTACTACAGAAATCCAGGTTATAGTTAAAAAAATAGAGGTTGTTTTTCTATTCCTTTCTCAAACTTGTGTTTAAATAGCCACATCCAATAATTTGTAGGTCTAATCTCAAACGCTATATTGCCCAACAATATTCTCTAGAGGTACTGGAAACCATTATGTTATTCTCAGGGCAAATATAAACACAGACAAAGCTATAATACTATTGAACTAGATCAATTCTTTTTGGGAAGTATGTATAATAGGGCTCTGAGCCTCAGATCAGGGAGTGCAAAAGTGAGCTTACCAGAAAGAATTTACTTAAGAATTACATAAATACATTGAAAAACAGACCTATGATTGTTGACTTTAGAATTCCCTATTTTTATCACTAGATAGAACATAAAACTAGCATTCTCAATTAGAATAGGAATTGCTAAGTGTTCTTCTCTAAGTCTGAATGTTCTTTAAGCTTGAAAAGCATGTATTTCTCTAAGGAAAAGGAATGTTTATGCCTCATAGTAACCTGCCTCAGAATGTAATAACCCTTTTTAGATTTCCTACTATGTGCATCCTGCTGTATTAATTACTGAATATGCAGTGATGAATCATTATGTTCCTTATCTTCCTGAGGTTCATATTCCAGTGGAGAAGAAATATATTAAGCAGCTAATTAAAAATTTTATACAATTGTGGAATGTCCAGGAAAATATGTGACCATGATAAGGAGTTGGGATCAATCTTTTGTAGGTCAGGAAGGCTTTGCTGTGGAAATGACTCCTATAGGAATCAGAAAGGGAGAGCTTTCTATGGAGGAAGAACAGAATGGTCAAGTGGGAAGAGGAACTGGAGGAACTTAAAGTCGATCTAGCTGCAATGCAGAGGGAAAAGTGATATATATACACATATAGACATTATATGTGTATCTTTATATTATTTATATAATCATAAATATATAACCATACAAATATAATTATATTTATATCTTTATATTATATTATATTTTAATATAATTATGTGTATAATCATACATATATAATTATATGTATACATTTATATTAATATATATAGTATATATAAAGATATGTACATATCTTTATGTAAAGATAACATATATATAAATATAAATAACATAATATAAATGAATACACAATGAAATGAATGCACAATGAAAGTGTAAATTCTCTGACAAGTTGGCTTCTAAATCCACATGAACGGGAATCACAGAATGTTCAGATACTTGATAATACAATTTCCTTGGAAATATCACTGAATCCTAAATTACATCTTAAAAGGTGGCCATATCATAGTTATAAGTCTTGTTAAAGAATTAAGGTGGCCTAAGCATCGTGTGTACTTGGCAAAATGGCTAACTATTCCGTTTTATGACAGTGGAGACAGTGTTTCAGTTTGGTGGCAAATACAGTTTTCATTTTCCAATAATAACTTTTGAATAGAGAAAAACAAATAACAAGTTTGGTTTGGGTTTTAATGGCTTTGCAGGTACAGCATCCACTGTGTATAGCTACGATGGGAACCCTGAGACACACTATGTGAGCAATTTAGGTCTCTCAGGAGGAGATGAAAACATCTACCTGATCTGGGTGGGGCTGGTTGCTTACCCTGGACCACCTGCAGGGAGTATGTTCCCTGCATTTTTCAAAAGATGGGCCTTTTACAATGGAAAATGGAGGACATTTGGGTGTTCCCCCTAATGACAAAGAGGATGATTAAATAAAAAAAATCTGATGTTCAAAATAAGAAGGAAAAAAAAGAAACCACCCCCAGTCTTGAGAGTCCTCTTTTCCTTTCTAAATCTGCCAATACAATAAAAATGAAGAGTTTGAGCTGAGCAGCATTGTCATCTCCATGGGGTCTGTAATGAATTTGCACATTTTACTCCAACTACTGTATATCTAATCAGAAAAAGATGTCCCCCATCCCCTGATCTAGCGCCAAACAGTAAAAGGTGATTCCTTATGTTAACAATTTCAGCAGAATAGCTTATTAAAACCAGATTTTAGGGTATTATAAAATGCTTAGAAGCCCTTTAAAATGTCAACTAGGATCCCCAGAGACTATGTAAAATGTCAACCCAGCTCAAGCGCCTGTTTTAAGCTGAATGAATTAGCGGCATGCTGTCGGAGGCTGTTATCCAAAACAATCAGTAAAGAGGAA
This sequence comes from Taxidea taxus jeffersonii, assembly GCA_003697995.1. Classification (NCBI taxonomy): domain Eukaryota; kingdom Metazoa; phylum Chordata; class Mammalia; order Carnivora; family Mustelidae; genus Taxidea; species Taxidea taxus. The sequence continues at coordinate 26,379 of ML110269.1, read as the reverse complement.
AACATCAAGCTTTCTTTGCACTTTTATATGAAATGGGCCAGTTCAAATGATCTTCTGGATATCTGAAGATCACTTATTTATTTGAAGCTATGACCAAATATTGAGGTCGCAAACACCTCAGTGTTTTTCTTTTCTTCCTGCTATATCTTTAATGAACAGAATTCTCTTGAAAAGTCTAAAATCAGACAGCACTCTTTTTCGTGTCACCCATTATGATATAATCATATGGTCATTCTAATATTCTTTCCTTCGAACCAGAAAAAAAATGCTTGTAGCTGGTCATGTCTTTCCCATAAAATCTTACGCTGCATTTCCTAAAGTATTTCACATTATCAAAACTGATATTTCTCTTACACAATTAGGATAAAGTTTTAATCAGTGACTATCATTTTTCCAATATTCAGACACAGGAATTGAATGATATAAAGACAGTTTAAACAATCAGTATTTAGTCTGTTTTTTCAACTTTTAACATTTTGGGATTTCTAATTTTGTGACAACTGATACATTAGGATATGGAATATGATTACATAAAGTATTTTGTTCTTTTCTAGAGTTTTTCCAAATGCAACAGGTATGATATCTATTTAAAAATGGGAAACTTCATATGGAAGGTAAAATTTGGTCATAAAAGGGAAAAACAGATCAGAGATGGTAGAGATGTAAAAAATGTACATTTCCTTTATCCATAAATATTCACATTTTCTAAGCTTCACATACTCTTATCTTTTGACATAACATTCATTTAAAGATCTCAAAAATCATTTTAGATGAAAACTGAGACATAAGTTCAAGTGGTTAATGGTTTTTGTTTTGTTGCATTACTTATTTGTTGAAGCCCAAATTCAGAGTTAGGTGTTCCTATTCTTTTTTTTGTTGTTTAGCCCTTAGAAGTCAGGGAATAAATAATCTAAAATTTGCTTAGATTATCTGGTAGCTAGTCAGACTATCTGAAGATGGAGAAGGTGATGATGATGTCAAGTGAACAGCACAAAAGAAATGGAATCTTCCCTTCCTTTTTCTGGGACTTAAACTGGTCTATAGCTGGTCTCTTTATAATCATTATCTTATCTCTCACCATCTCTTCTGCATGCTTTCAGCATCTGTGTACATAAGGCAAATGTGCACTGTATCTGTTAAGCTGAAAGCTGCAATACCAGGAAAAGTCCCTTTCTTTCTTTTTTTTTTTTTAAGGCAAATTCTTTTTTTTTTTTTTTTTAAGATTTTATTTATTTATTAGTTAGAGAGAGAGAGATTGAGCACAGGCAGACAGAATGGCAGGCAGAGGCAGAGGGAGAAGCAGGCTCCTTGCCAAGCAAGGAGCCCGATGTGGGACTTGATCCCAGGACGCTGGGATCATGACCTGAGCTGAAGGCAGCCGCTCAACCAACTGAGCCACCCAGGCGTCCCAAAAAGTCCCTTTCTAAAAGATGCTGAAAATCTGCTGAAGGCTACAAAAAGTATAAATTAAAAATTGCACCACACGCCCCATCTTCTTGTGTCCTGTCAGTCTTAACTGGTTTTCATTTATAGAACCGGAACAAATCTCACCTACATGTATTCTCCAGCCCTACCATGTGAAGAATTCTGTAGCTCAAAGGGAAAGAACAAATACAGTCAACCTCATTGTCAAGTGGCTCGGACGAGAGGAACTTTTTTCTTAGTCTTCAAGAAGAGAAAATACTGCAACAATGAGTATGGAGACACACGACTAAGCAAGCTATAAAAACTGAGCACCTTTCTCCACGAACAGGAAATGCTTCGTCACCAGAAGGAAAGCCTCAATCAATGGTGCTTATTTTTTAGATAAGCAGATCACATGAACACACTGGTCTCCAAAACCAGTACCTTTCAACAACTGCAGGAAACAGAGCTGTACATTTATTCCATGCATCTCATAACCATTAATACGTTTCTTACCCAATATCTTGCTGATGTTGGAGTTGTGCATGTCGGGAAAGGCTTGAAGGATTTTCCTTCGTTCATCTTTAGCCCACACCATGAAGGCATTCATTGGACGTTTTATGTGGGGTTCATTGCTACCACGGCCTCTGGATTCTCTATAAATTCTTGATTCTGAGACTCCAGCACTTCCTAAAAATAGGGAACGTTGCTTCATGTGAGTGTTAAGACTTTTGGTAATTCTATTCTTTCTATTGCTACTGAATATTTGTCTAGTGGAATATCTATTCTAGTCTATCGAAATATGCATATAAAGTACATTTGGTAATAGTATTTCCAGTTCTTGAGACAGATGCTTGTTCATGAAGTTTTTGCGATACGCCCTGTGGTGGCAATCATCGTATCTGTATTTTTAATCCATTTCTAATATATTTTTTTCCTTTTTTTTGGATGGACTATGGACTATTTCACCATTTTCTTTCAAGAGGACACAAGAAATTTGAATGTGTAATCTTTGATGCAAATTGGAAAGAGAATAGTTGGGGCATACCAATAGGCATGCTGGTCCCACGGAAATATTAAACAGGTTAGAGAAGCTCACAAAATTGTGAAACACTGATCTCTTTGGCACAATGGATGACCACCAGTGAGGATATGTCTCTGCTACCTAACGACGGTCAGTACACACAGTAGCTATGCCCTTTTTCCCTTTTTGAAATAATCTAAATAAAGATGCAGCTAATTAAAAATTTGAAGTTAAAATACGATATGGAAATTCTTCTGTAATGTGTTTAGCTTTTCCTTGCAGTTTTGTGCTAATAAATACATGAACTACGCTGATGCACTAATGATGGCCTGATCCCCAGAAGATCTCTGAAAATCGTAGGGGGAAAATAAATGACCAGTTACACTACTATGGTTTCTTTAAAAGTCCACAGCCACATATTTAAGGTGAAACAAATAATATATTCATTCCCCTGAATTCTCTCCCTCATGTCTAAAGTTTCCCAAAGAGACCCACTGAAAGTTCCTTTCCAGTCAGCAGGACTCATGGTGATAAAAACATAACCAAGAGCCCGAGTAGGACCCTTGGAAGCTGCTCTCACTCCTCTAGGCTTCACGTGACTTTGTGGAGTAGTTTCACCAGATTAAACAGCTTCCAGAGATACTCGAGTTTAGGCAAAGAAAATCAGGAGAAGCAGAAGTAACCACACAGTGGTGATACCAAGTTTTCCAGGGTTATCATTAGAAAATATGGAAGAGATGTATTTTGGTAACATATAAAATTTTTAAATAATTTGGGCATTTCTAGAGCTTGTATCTTTAGTAAAAACACTGCTTTTTGTTTTCTTTCTTCATACACCTCTTCCTCTCTTTTCTCAATTAGAAGGAATACGAATCAATCAAAATTACCCAGACTTGAAGACCTCTAGAGCAACCAACAAAAACACAGCATACCTGGTGGTGGAGTTTCTCATTATTTCTTACTCATACTATGATCTTTGGTCTGATGAAGATTGGAAAATATTTTGCATACAAGCATGACTGAATTTAACAAATAACAGCAACAAAATTGTGATGTTTTAATGCTGATTACTATGGGTATATTTTATCATGCTAATACAACTTAAAGTTTATGAAATGTGTTATTACCAGTAATTGTCTTTTTATTGACAAAAATGAGTGCTAATACATGGCAACATCTTTCTGAAATGGGGTTGTAACTAGCAAATGATCATTTGCACATCTGCTTTTTCTTGTTCTTACACCTTACAACAACACAAGCAATAAAATGAACATTATGCAACTTCATCAAAGCTAAACAAGCTCTTTATATGTACTTAGGCCACGTTTATCTCAGCCAAGGGAGGTAGAAAAGAGAAGGAAATGTTTGGCTCCGACAGGCCAGGAAAACACTGACTTTGGTTGGCTATCCAACTGAATAAAATTCAATTTCGATAATATTATCTGGCTACATCCTCAAGTTTGGCTAGTCTCTAGGCTAGTGTAGACCTGCCCTTAAAAGTAGAACTGGGCCAAGGCACCGAGTAGACAGTTATGTATTTAGGAGAACTCAAGGCCATCTCCTCTGTCCTAAAGTATGCTTCCTAGTGGTTTGCTCCAGTGCAGTCTTTTCTATATGCAGCGGACTTTGTCTACTACAGTAACAAATTTGAGAACAGTGCTCTCAAAACGCATAGATGGCACCTGACACTGGAGGGAGGTTCCCAGCTATGGCTCGAGATAAAGGGAATAGTACTTTCTTCTTTATCCCTCTTTGCTGTGTTATTAAAATTAGTGCATCAATTTAGCTAGTTGTCATCGAGGATGTTTAGAATGTTCAGAGATGATGCAGACAACAGAAGTCTCCAGGGATGTGAAGAAAGCATGAGATTGTACAGCTGGTGTTCCAGCTGGGTTATAAAGGGGAGGGAGGACACCTGACTGACTAGTAGACAGTATGAGTGAAGGGTTCCAAAATGCAAATATATAGACACACACACACACACACATATATATATGTGTGTGTGTCTCCTGAAAATATCTACTTAGCCTTGTATTATGTCTGAGTTTGACAAATGAAAACTGGAAAATGAGCTTACAGACACAAGTTTCTGAACAGTTTGCTTTGGGTACAAGAAATAGGGAAGTAAGAGATAAGTTTGGCAGTGACTGGGAGTATTTGCTTCAGAATCATGCCATCTTGAATCCAAGACCTGCCTCCGGTACTCAACAGTCCTGTTAATCTTGTAGAAAAATGGTTCAAAATTCCCAGGGGCCCAGCTCTTTATTTGTAACAGTATTTTTCTCATAGGATGTGCTATAAATGAATGAGAGGATTTATGCAAAGCCCTTAGGAGATTACTTGGCACATGGGAACTGCTCAGTACATGTGAGCTCTCATTGTAACGACCAGGTATAATGTGGCTATCTTATATACTTTTTAGTAGTTTTAACTGGGGCAAATAGACGCATCTGCACATTATCGGAATGGACATGAACAATTTTCACAAACCATCAGAATCTCCACTCATATTGAAATCCATCATGGCATGGCTAAATTTTCCTTCTTCGTTCTGTTTAACTGCCAGTTGCTGAGTCAGACTCTCCAGTGTTGTTTTTTCCTTAAAAAAAGAAATTTATAATGAGAGCTCAATCTGGAAATTGTAATTACTCAAAGACATTTTTTTTTCTTGAGCCATATATAATACATTAGCTTCTGGGAGGGACGGAACATTGATTTATTCACCTTTGCACATTCAGGACCATAATTATGCTGAGGTAACTGAAGCAAATGATTGGCAGGGTTTTTGAAGGAACTCTGATTCTTAGAATCCCCTATACAGCCTTGGCATTTGGGTTTGGTGTGCCTCAGGGGTATGTGCCGGATCCTTGGAGACAATCTTCCCAAGTCATAAAACGTGCAGAGAAATTTCATGAAAGCAACCTGTTTTACAACATTTGGAATGCCTTTATTTTTAGCCAGACAGTAGAAGTATAGGAGTGGCATGGGGCCCAGAGAAAGTCTTCCAATAGTCAGGTGACCAACTGATAGAAACATAATTCACAGTGGTGCCCTCTGGTTGCCATCTCCCTAAATGCCATCTGCATTCCTCATGCAAGGGTAATGAAGACGTTTAAATATTCATTGCTAATTGCTTGTCAAGTCTCTGTACATTCGATGTGAGTGCCTGCTACTTGGACCACAATTTGATTTGGATTGCTAAGCCAAAATATTGAGTTGGCGAATTATTTGAGATACAAATACACCAAAATTAGATCTGCAAAGACATCAAGTCATTTAAAAGCAGGCAGTGCATGATTTGAATTCACGGAGAACATGGTATTATAAACTAAATTATTTTCAAGGAAAACATAATGCTCAATCTAAACCACACGAGATATTAAACAACTTTCAATTAAGTAATTGGGTTATTTTATGAAAAGAGAAATCATACGATGGAGGGTTTACAACTTTTTCTAGTACTTTCCATCACTGCTCTGAGGATGACTTGGTTCAAAACAGTTTTAAGAAAAGTATCTACTGGATTTCATAAAATTTGCTCAGTTTTTTTTAAATAATTAATTACCTCATTTTCTGAGGAACACCATCATGAACTGTACAGATGAATCACATATATGGTAGGATAGCTATTGACACAATAAAAGGTTCACAGAAAATAATCAACTACTTAAAATAATTATATTACAGGTAAAGGGGCCCAACTAATGTTCCCACCAAGGACCATTAGGATATTGATATTAATATTGTACATACTTTATCTCTACAAAATCTCTGACAGTATTACAATTGTACATACTAGATAAAAAAAGTTCTCTCAATTTAGTGGCCTTGGAACTCCTATTCATCAAAATCTGTATGTATGACTTAGTAGAAAAAATATTTAATTGTCCATTAATATAAAACACAGCAGGGAAATTGGAAACAAAGTAGTTGATATCAACTTGACTTCTACAGGACTATACAGTACCAGAACTAAGTTGAAATAAATTATATATTTAAAAATGTAGAACCTGATCCAATTAGTTTGTGTAAAATTGGTATTTTCGGCTGTTTTATGTGCTCTGGACTTCTTTTGTTCAGAGTCTGCTGTGAACAGGAGCACCAAGGACACCCGCTTAACAGACTCTCTTTATAGTAAATGTAGCTGTTAAAATAGACGACAGTTACATTAAAACACACACACACACCACACACACACACATACTCCATCAACATGATCTGATCATCTCCAGTCAATGAAGACTTCACTGTACAATCTTTGGGGAATATGCTAGGCATGGATTGCCTCTCAGGTTTTGATTTAATGGTGGATAGGGCAATAAATGCTACATATTTTAGAAAGAGTTTTCCATTCCAAAGCAGTCTTTTAAGAAGAAAAAGCAAAATGGAAGCAATTGGAGTAGAAAAAAGATGAAATGTTGAGTGACTGCTAAGGTTCCAACTTCAGCTGTATGGATCTTGTACCATCTCACCAAGAGACTAAAATTAGCAAATGATGGGCAGGAAACTAACCATTAGTTTTTACAGTAAGTAACTTCTAATCATCTAACCCTAAAGTACACAATACAATAAAATTAATTAGTTACCCAAAATGGAATTTACAATACTTTCCAAGAGCATGTCAATGGGAGATAGTGGAAGTTAACGAGGTAAGCTGCATTGTTTTTGTGACTTGTGCATAGCTGATTCTCTGACATGTGAACATAGAAATGAGAAGGGACTAGAGCAATCAGAGAATGTGTGGTGTGCCTTTAATGAAAATACTTTACAAATGTAAATCAATATGGTAACATTGGCACATTTTAAAAATTCTGGCTGACAATAAATTCAGAAGACTTAAAGGAATTGAGGTAAAGGGGCTATCCTAAAACCTAAGTGCTTACATGGTAAATACATGGCATATAAAAATACAATCGTTCCATGGCAAATAATTACCATATAATTTCATATGAAAATTGATCCTGTAGTAAATGAAAGTTTATATTTAGTTCTTTTTTTATTTTAAGATTCTACTTATTGAACTGAGAGAGAATGAGAGAGAGAGAGTGAAAGAGAGTACAAGCAGGGGATGGGGCAGAGGGAAAAGCAGATTCCCACCGAGCAGGGAGCCTGATACAGGGATGGATCCCCTCCCCAGACTCTGGATCATGACCTGAACTGAAAGCAGATGTTTAACCGACTGAGCCACCCAGGTGCCACCCAGGTGCCCTATGTGTTTGGATTTTACGTATGGGGGTATATATCAATCTTCACGTGGATAGTTGTCTAGATAACATACTGAAACATCAGAAGAGTGAGCTGAATTTAAGAATAGTTCTCAAAAGATTAAATTCAACCTATTTAGGTATATAGGAGGAGAAAGAATCAGCCAAATGTTATAAAGCCCCAACGATGGTATCTTGAGAAGATTCCTCTAATCCTACTCCTTCCAATTCTACCATCTCTGGCTGTTCCCTTCCCCCAAAAGTCTATCTCTATGCACTATCATTCTAAAATTCAACCATTTAAGTTTCTGATCCTTGGAATAAATCTTTCCTTTTCTAAAAGCCTCTTTTCAAAAGAGCCAACATTTCTCAAAAAGGTAACATTTTGATTCCCAAAGTTCGTCTAATTAAATTAATCTTTTCTAAATAGAGGCAGCTGAGGGTGTCTGGGTGGTTCAGTGGATTAAGTATCTGACTCTTTATTTCAGCTCAGGTTATGATCTCAGGGTTGTGAGATTGAGCCCTGACAGGGCTCTGAGCTAAGTGTGGAGACTGCTTGAGATTTTCTCTTTCCTTCTTCCTCAACCCCTACCCCAACTCTTCCCCTTAATTAGTTAATTAATAGAGGCAGCTGAAACAGAATGAATGCAGTTTGATATTAGGTAGAAGGGGAGTAAATGGGAAGATCCCGAAAATGGAAAACACTCAAGAAATTGAGTGGGGAAACAGAAAAAAGTGCTGATGGGCACAAGTGATAATTCTTACCAAAGTTAGACTCTTAGTTCCATCTGGCTCCAATGAAAAACACATTAGTCAAGAATTTGTACAGAAAAAGAACACCTCATGGCCCCACTTTAAGATCAGTGTTCTTGAATACAAATCCAGTATAGCCCTTTTACTTAATGCCCTTCAATACTATCCAAATGCTCCTTTGGAACTGACAAGATTTGCTGGTTTTTTCTCTCTTCTACCATTTTTCTATCAGAAATAAAACAAAAATTAAAAAACACACACACATTTAAAGAAACACTTGCTAAAATTCTGAAATGCTCTGAGTAATCTCAGGGTAAAGGGTGCAAGCATATTAGTTACTAGAAAGTAGTCAAAATGAGTTTTGAGAATTTATAAATAAGGATCAAACAAGATGACCTATATGCTTTCTCTCTTGAATACAAATTAGCAATTAGATAACAATAAGATTTCCTTTAGAAAGATGATTCCGACCTGGCTAATCAAATCTTATACAATTCTGTAGGTTTACTGAGATCAAAGGGCAACATTAGGTAAAGCCCATTTTTACTTGAAAAATCTTGTGATCCCATGTTGACCTGAGCAAAGATCCAAATGAATTGAATCCCATCTACAGAAGAAAATATAGTTTTAGATGATATACTTTTTTGGGGTCAACTAAATGATTCTAAAACCCAGCCTTTAAAGAAGTATTATTACTGTGCTAATATTCATTTAGGCAATTTGGCAGCTGGTCTTGGGCTCTGGGGCTCATTCAGCTCACTTGCTTAATAGAAAACAATACATGTATTATTTGTGCATGACACCACACTATGGTGGGAATCAACAAGGAAAGCCAAGAAATATCTAGAAATGTAAGCAATGAGTTGATTAGAAGTAGTCGGTAAAGATCTGTACCTTCCGAAGGGCAAAAGACCATTGGGATTACTGGGAAGAGGACATACAGAAAAAAAAATGGGTTTGGGGGTCCAAAACATCACTTCTTAACCAAACTCTGCTGTGTACATTAGCTATGCTACTTTAGACAAATCAATTATCCTCCCTGAGTCCCAGAATCCTAATTCGTAAAATGGGGTTTAAATATAATGATAGATTCTCATCAGCTTAAAAAATTAAGATATCTGTGTTTTTAATATTAGGGAAAAAACTCAATGAAGGAAATTGAAAAAATAAAAGATTCTTCCTGAGATATATGAATTACAGGAATAGTTAGTTCAATACCAGTATTAAGTAACTTGCAGTGGTTATGACCTTTTATTTTCTATGGCTAGAGTAGTGGACAAATACACTTTCAAAAGGAGAATTTGGCTAACAAATCTAAAAATTATTGAGATTTTTTTTAATTCCTCTTGTCTAACATCTGAACAATCTTTTTAATCTTTTTCATTTTTCATTTGATGTTCTGGCATGATGGTTTTTAAGTCTAGTACATACTTAAATTGAAAACATCTCCTATTCCATTACTTCAACTCATACAGAATATAACTAAAAATTCACTGTTTATAGAGTCTCAAACAAATATCCTGTGTTATTTCATAGAGCAGTCAAAACAAAACAAAACAAAAAACACACAAAAACACTGTTTTAGAGGAGGTAGATACTTCCTTAGTTACCTAATCCCAAATTAAACAATGCACGACTAAATGGGTCCTCTATTACTCCTTGAAATTGGGATTCATGTAAGTGATGAGGTTTGCTCCCCAGCAGACACACATACACAAATAGAGATGGGCTGTGGATCAGCTATCATAATGGACATCCCTGAAATAAAGCTCACAAAGCTATAAAACTCATAAAAAGCACATGCATGAAATGACAGAATAGAGTGTGACCATCAAATGTTGACTCAGTAACAGTTAAACCCCTTCTGGCTGCACTTTTTTTTTATGGTCTACTTCTATACTAATGATACGGGAGGAAGAATGAAACAAAAAGGTTTTTAACCCTCCAATTATGTGAACCTCACAGACCACCAAAGAAGATGAAAGATTATTTATAATGTCATAATGATTTATCAGTTGGAGTTTTTTCTCATCAGCTTAAGTAAAATACAAAGAAATAGTGCATATGCCCACCCCCTCAACCTCTTAGTTCCACTCTTGCTTATTGAGAATGCCATTTCCTAAAAAATAACCATCCACCCACATAATCTAACAGCACAAATGGGAGAAAAGGCTTTCTTGTAAATTGTATATAAATTATATACAAATACATTCTCTCTCTCTCTCTTTTTCCTCTCACACACAGGCACATACACACACTTCCCTTCAAGACTAACAAAAACTTAAGTTGAAGAAATCATTCACTAATTTTATTCTGGTCAACCATAAATGTATCCAGTGGGATATTGGATATTTCCAGATACACTAGTACTGTGTGATCCAGTATCCTGTAAGAATATTTCCATCAGAGGATCAGTCATAGAGATATGGGAACTAAGGGGCTGGAAAGGTCCATAAATGGCCTCTGGTATACTCATCTAGAAAATCATCCTTATTTAATCTTGATGTTTTCTTTTACAAAATCCAGAGTTTCCCCTAGTGGAGAAAATCATGAGTTAGAATACATAATTTTGTTCACAGTCTAATTTCCTTTCACTAAATTTGCTAGCCACCTTCATGAAATGTTTCCTAAGTATAATTTCACCTAAATTTCTTAGAAACTTAGCTTCATCAGGCAGTTTGGTCAAAGTGAAATATACTGGCAGATCAAGTTTTCTCAACTGTGAAGTTGAAGAATGACAGAATGGTTTTGAAGGAAACACACAGTTTCTATGAATTCAAGTCAATCCAGATGAATAATTTTCCAAGATAGTAGCATAATTTGTAGATAAAATTGGCAAATCCCTATGGTTTTTAAAGAACTGATTTAAAGTAGGAGAAATATTAGAAAGTTAATGACAATTAACTCTGATTTATGGAAGACGAGAGAAATTTGAAAAACAATGACCTGAGCACTTAATGTATGCTCCAGAAAAGACAGAACTGGTGGTTACAAACTTTGGCTAAGAGCACATAATAGAAGATGTAGTGACAACAAAAAGCCAGTATGGATTCATTAAAAAAACAATATTATAATGGCCTTAGTTTATTTTTCTACAGGAACTGGAATGTAGACCAGAGATGTTCAATGGTCATAATGTTTTGGGCTTAACTCAGCTTTAGATTATGTTCTTAACAATATCCTTATTGTCATTATGGAGAAGTTGCATTGGACTCTGAAAAAGAAAGTTGAATGGGATGGGAAAAGCAGGTATAAAATGCCTGTCTTTAAATATCTTAAGAATTAACTTCTTTAAAAAAGACTCGAGCCCTGTTATTGGTGAAAAAGGGATAGAATTTGGCCATCTATAGTCAAGAGACACAACACTGACCAATGGCTATAAGTTATCAGGTGAAATATAATAAGCCACAGAGTTGTCTAATGGTCAAAGGTATCTGTCCATTAAATGAGCTGCCTCAAGATGTAAAAATTTTCCCACTTCTGGAGATTTTTGAGAATTGGACATAGGACTACCTATGTCCGGCATACTAAAAATACTGAAAAGGTAATTCAAGGCCATTTTCATTGTCTTTCATACCTGCAATTCTATGTCCTACTTTACTGGATACTCCCTAAAACAGAACTAAAAAATTGTGACCAATACATAAAACTATACATATTTTCTCTATCATAAATGACAGTTTTCTCTGAAGTTTTTAGGTTTCAAACCTTAAGGGCACTCCACTTGTAACTGAGAATTCTACCATCATTTTCTTAAAGTCAAAGAAGAGATTTCAAATTATGAAAAAAAAATAGGGTTATTGAGATATATTTTGTGAACAGACTGTCAAATTCACAGAGACATCGGATTCACAGATTCAGGTACTTTGTGAAAGACACAGTTATATGCCCAAATTCAACATTCCTAATTTAGTCCTTAAAACAGAAAACCACTGCCAGGGACAGAAGGAAGTCAGTGAGGTCTGGGGGACTCATGCACAAAAAAGCCACTCAAGGGAATCTGTAGAAAACAAATCAGTCACAAAGAAGGCACACATGAATGCCGTCATGGCAAAATACTGGTCTTTGCTTATTTGTCGCAGGAGTGCTTATGGTGTGTACTCGTGGAAACGGGAAGGCAGGAGAAGAAAAAACTAAGACCTGAGGGTTTTCAAATGTTTGTGTATGTGGTCAGCATTTAACCAAAGCCTAAAAAAAGATGTTGCTGTATTTCAAAGCAGGGCAGATAGAGATACTGCACTGAGTTAAATCACAAGGGTTAACGTGAGAAAAACAGGAGGCCAACAAAGAAAAACAATAGAAATCACCACCGAGGCAGGATGTCCGGTAGGTGGGAGGGCTGCATAGATGTAAACACAAAACTTGAACATTGTCTGATGATAATTGTTCTATAAACAATGGGTAACTCTGTTATTGAGCTACAGAAATATACAGAATTTTTCTCTTTAATTTTTCCTTTTCATGGAATAAAAGCTATAAAACTGTAAGCTTTCTTATGAATGTAGCCCGAGTAGCCAGCAGTCACCTCAGTTAAATAAATATAATTGGACTATTTTAAAGAGTCATGGCTTGGTTCAGAATTGCTGGGCCTGACAAATAGAAATGGGCACATCGGAGTTATAGTTCACTTTTCAATTATCCATGGTTGTTTTAAGGGAAGGGAGAGAAAAATACAGATTAAAACAGATATTTGGAATCTCAATTTAATCAACGGTTAAAACTTCACATGTTTTATCCACCCTGCTTACAAGAAGCAAAACCAATAAGATGGAGCATGTTCTTTCTGGGTTTTTTTGTTTTGTTTTCCTAGCTCATCCTTTAGTGAAGCGGCTGGTGGTGCATGGTGAGGGAACAGAGATCTAGGAAGGGAACAGATACAGGAAAAACAAAGAATGGGAAGAACGATGTACACATTATGGAGATGGGGACTGCTTAAATGAGATTTCTGTAATAAAGCCTCAAGACTGTACTAATACACATGACCAATGCTGGAGCACAAGCTAATCATTAGACACTGGGTACTTTCTCGAACTTCTTCAGCACGGTCCATTAGAAAAGAGACTGAGTTCCAAGCCACAGGACCCTGGCTTAAAAACTGGTCTCCCGCTGGAATTCTTGTAATCTTCCCAAATCTCATTTTTATTTTTAAAACAAAGATAGAATACAGTTCTGCTCATATTACAGGATGAGGTTGCAAGCTGATGTGAAATCACTTTGAAAAGGGTAAAAGCACAAAATAAATAGCAATAGCCATTATTATTCCTATGGCCCTTAAACAAGTCTTTCTTATTTGTTAAAAAGAAAAAAAAGGGCAAGCGATATGCTTGGAGAGATTCAATGAGACCCTTTGAAATACATGCTCAGTTCAGAATATCTTCCTCATCATTTTTAATCCATATTGGTAATGTAGTTCGCAATAAATGACAAAAGAGAATGCAACACATCTAGTAAATATAAGACGGTAATGGAAAAACAAAGGTCTCTATTTCAGTGCTTTAGTGTTTAATTGTTTTGAAGGTAGCATGCGATCTTGGGGATAAGGACAGGAGGCAAGGGAGAAGTGAAGGAAAGACCATTCTTAATAGATCAGGTTTTTAAAGAGAACACTTCTGGTCCAACAACAAAAGTGACTCTTACTTCACTTACAGGAGATTTAGAATAATCAGCAGCATGGGCCCATGGATGCCAAGTTACAACCCTACCACCTTGGCATCACTCTACTGTATTATTCTTCTAGTGTTTTATCTACGCAACATAGAACTATACTTTAAAAATATCTGGATCATCCTCTACGTGGTGTTTTCAAAACTTGCTTTTTTCAGGAGTACTATTGTGAGCATCTCCTTGTGTCTTTAAATGAATAGACAATTTCAATCATCAGAGAGGCCTGTGGGTGTCTATCCGAAAGCCCAATTTGGCATGCCCTGTGTGTCTCATTTTATTGGACCATCCTGCACTAACCCCTCTACCAGAATGATGTAAAGAACACAAGACTCTCTGTTTGAAAACATGCACAGCTTTTCTAGGCTTGAAAATTAAACCATAAAAAGTTTACTGGAAAAAAAAAACCTTTAAAAAGCTCCTTAAAAACTCACACCATAATTGCTCCCCACCAAGCGTGGGCACTTGCTAGCTGCAAGTAGTGGCACTGTGACAAATGTAGCAAAACTGAAAGCGGGCTATACTAAGAGAAAGAAAAAGTCTTCCACTGGCCATCTGTGAAAATAAGGCATGTGGCCATTAAATGCAGAGGCTGTAAATATACACAAACTCCATGAAGCAAATGGCAAAAAAGGACTAAACTTCAAGCTCAAACAAATCAAAATGTTTAATGCATAGTTACCACTGCTGGACGAAAACAGCTCTGATCTTTGCAGTCTGCAAACTCGGCATGTATTTCAATTAAATACCCCCAAAAAGAAAAGAAAGAAAAAAGAAAGAAATGAAAAGACACAGAAGAAAACCATCTGGAACAAAAGGCTATAGACAGCCCATACTCAATTTCTAGAAACAAACAGCCCCTTTAACTTGCACCAGCCTGTCGAGAATGTCGATTGGAATTATTGAAAGGCTGACATCTAGAGTGATGGATAGGTGATGACATAATAGCTATTTGCCTTTTTGTCATGGTCTTTGCAAACTGGCTGCTCTGTGCTGATAATATTCACTAAGGGGTTTTTCTCTCCCCTCCTGTCCCATAAGAAGTGTTCCCTAGCTAAGACACTCAGAAATGAGAAGGTTTTATGAATGAAAAACAAAAGAGAAGAAAACCCAAGGATCAAATGCCAACTTGCACATAAAAGCTCGTCTCGATTTCCTAATAATCAGTTGCCTAGAAAGCAGTTCTCTATCCATTCGATATAAATTTCCAGAGTAGAGAGACTCCAATAATAAAAAGGCAAGCATTCAACGTCAGATTTGTGTGTGTCTTTTAAAGTTGTGGAATAATTAATACGTAAATGTAGAGATTAAAAAATAATCTATACTCACTTTAATAAAGCAACAATATTCATAATCTGTGTCACTATAGTTTTTCCTAGAGGAATTCCAACCAGCAGACTTAAAAGTTTTTTTTTTTAAATCACTCACCATGCTCACACATACTCCCCATCCCTGCACACACACCACTTCCCCCCCCCCCCTCATCCCCCGCTGTGAGGCAATGATCTATCTCACTTCCTCCTGAAGGATTTACCTAACACGCCTGCCTTCCTCCTTCATGAATTTTTTCCTCTAACCACTGAAATACCTAGTTCTAATTCGACTTCTCTAATTCACTTTAGCTAACGGCAACATCTACAAAAGCCATCCATAAATCATTAATTAATTGTAGTGTCTTCCACTGAATGCGGAGGCATGAATTCCTTCATATTCACTTTTTCAAAGCGAAACCTGTAATTCACAATTCCTCACATGCCTTTTCCTTATCTGAGGGAAGGAGCATGTGTTAGATAATGCTGAACTAGATACACTGTGTCAGTTTCTGAAGAGTTAACACGGCTGGCCCCATCCATCAGATGGCCAGCGAAGCATCAGGAGAGAATGATGGATGTAAAATTATTACAGGGCTGCCATCGATACACTTACTGCCATTTGTAACTAATGCTGGGACTGACACACTTTTTTTTCATTATTAAACATCCACATTAAGTCAACATTGGTCACTGTCATTTCATGTTTGGCACTCTGTTAAAGGGAAAGAAAGAGGTTGACAATAGCAGAAAAGGAGGTTGTAGAGGAAGAATTTCCAAGCGGCAGAGTGATAAAAATTAACCTCTGTTTACAAATGAGTCTATATAGTATGTGGTAAGGCTTCTTAGGAGTATGACTGACAAGTGAAAGGAGAGACTGCTATCATTGTGGAATAAATTACAGTTTAAAATATACCTCTGACTCTCTAAATTTCCCCCTTATTCTATGGAAATTTACAATGGATTTTCACTGAACCTCAGGAGGAAAAGCAAGGCACTGTGCCAGGTATCCTTCCTTGCAGTAATAGAAAATTCATAGCATGTGTAGGCATTTAGATTTCAGGTACACTGTAGGCAATTAATGTTTGCTTGGTGGGTGAATTCTCTATTGTAAAAACCAGATGCACACAACTGCATGTTACTGTTGTGAGTGACATCTGTTTTATATGTGAAAGTAGTATAGAAGTCAGCCTTAACATGTAGACACACGTGCAAGAACGCACATTCATTGGTTTAATCTGTCAGCCGAGCAATGTTGGGTGTGTGTGTGCATACTTATGTGCTCTTCACTTCTTTGAGAACTACAGACAACGTATAAGGCCCTGAACACATAGCAGTGCAAGAACGAAAGTAGTTAGATGGATGACAACAAATCTAACACAATCAAAACAAACCAGTTTCATGAAGAAAATATTTGAAAGCCTCGATATCATTTTTTTCATGCAGCTGTGGGTTACGATGGCCTTTTCCTACTCAATAGCCATTCTGGTCCTTTTCTTCTCTCCCAATATACTCTTTGACCTTAAGCTATCCCTTGGTCTCCAGGAGGATAAGCTAAGGTCTCTAATTCAGTCCCCAAATATAATTCGCGGTCAACTTAAGGCAGCTTCTCTTGCTTTGGCCAGTAATTGTCTTAAAGGTACGCATTCAACCCATTTCTACCCAAATGAGATGTTTATGAAAGTCTTCTTGAGGGGTGTAGTGAAACATCTCTATGTGAATCACGTAAGAGACACCCCTATGTGAATGAAGGAGGAAAGGAACACATCTCTATGTGAAAGAGGACCGAAAATAGCAAAGAGAAAACTGCTTTTCTTTCCCGAGCTGGCCTGCCTTCATGACACAGTTGTTATGTTCAGCAACATTTTATGACCCTAAGGGAAAAGCTAAGTGGATCACAGAGATTTCAGCCCTGGTATCACTGAGCTGTTGAACTAATGCCACCAACTGCCTCCTACAGAACTTCATTATGTACTAAAAATTACGAGGATTTCCTGACACACATAATGAAATACATGCCTAAAAAGTACTATAGCATAAGCGTCATTCCCCTAGGATAACTACACTGGGGGTAAGGGAAAGAAGCAGGGAATCTTCTGGTCTATACTACATTTCAGTCAAGTGCATTGGGTCTCTATTCTATTAATACCACCTGGTGGTATCAGGACAAAAACTGAAATCTGCATGATTTCCTATTAACTATGGCTACCTTAACACATAAGGTCGGAACCTGAATGTACTGTTGGTCCTGTGGTCAAGATTGTGCCACGTGGGTGTTAATGAAGCAAAGTGGGTGGTTTTGACAAATTCAGTGTATGGTGAGTCTTTTTGATTCTCCCTACCTGAGAAGATTTTTTTTTTCATCCATAACACTAATCTGTGAAGAGCCATGTGATAAAAGATAACATTATCTGAATATGCAATCAGGCTATAATTAACCTGAAATGACAATTATAAATAACACAGTGTCCCAGAGTTTCCAAGAAACCTGACATACACAGTTTTTTGGGTATGTTGAAACACTTCCAAGAAAAGTAAAAAATGAGAAATCTTTTAGAAGTCTTCAATTAAAATGTGTTTTAGTAAAAATGACTTTCATTATGTGTTTTGGTGTATATTACTAGAAAACATTTGTCCCTATCTTCACACCTCTAATTGTTTTTACTACCAATTACAGCTTTTCAGAATTAAGACTTTCTGCTTGGGACAACCATGTTGGTCATTTAAAATGTGGAGAAAATACTATGTATGAGGTTTGTGTACTCAAGAAAACAGATCTCCACGGCAGGATTCCAACATAGGGATCTCAGGTCCTGCTATCTATTACCTCTTGGACCAGTGGGGAACACCAGGCTGCATTTCTTCTATTTTCCCCTTTCCTTCCTCCCAGATTCTTTCTATCTGTTTCTTTCTTTTATCTACCACTCCCCCACCCCCAATCCCACCCTTCCACTTCACATACTTTCTAGATTTAGGAATATTGTCTTAGTGAGAGAAATGTCCTTCTTTTGGTATTCAAATGATATGATAGAGTGCAAAAAATTTCATCACATATCCTGTTTATGTCTTTCAAATGGAAGCAAAATTTCAAACCAACTACTGATCTACCTATGCTCTGGCCATAGGTAAAGTCGGGCAATTATAAAGATATATTAAATGGGTAGGTATTAGGAGAAAAACAACATAGGCATAGTGCTGTCACTTCATGTGGAAGAATAAGCAGCCACCTTGGTCGCTCAGGTATTGAAATGATCTCATAGGCTAAGCAAAATGGGTGGGGCCTTTATTTACTTCCTACCAGTAGGTTCACACAAAGATGCCATCATTAACAGTCAAAATAATAATTTGATTTAAACCATATTCTTTATGAAGGAGTGGACATATTTTCTTGTTCAATAGAGTAGCTCAAGTACACAATCCTACCACCCCTGATTTGTAGCAGGTGTTCAATTAAAATATATAAATTTGACATTATCTCATATCCATGAGTTGTGTGTGGATTCAATTACTAATATTATAGAAATGACACCCAAGCTAGTTCAACAGGAAAAGGCAACCACAGTTAACACCTGCTCAGAGGGCTTCAAAGAATGTCCTCTCATTGTCAGGTATCAAGGTGTCATTCAGATCCTTCTGCTGAAAATATTCACTGACGCTTCCCAAAGTCAGCCATGCTATTACATAATGGAACTGTTTCACTTCCATATTTTAAGATTTTCACTTAAAAACCCATGACAATATAAGACTATAGTTGATGATGTAACTCAACTGCACTGAAAGGGCATGGGGACAAGATCTGGGGATGACAGGCTTCTTAAGAATGGAGACATCTTAACCGGCCAACAGGTTTTGGCAGGTATGACTCCAAAGATAGTTTTCTAAAAAGTTACAATGCTAGAAAAGAGAAGGGGAAACTGAAGGCAGTAGTATTGTATGAACAAGAGGCAACTCTCCCTCTTGCAACACAAATAGAGAAGGTGCTAATCAGAGAAGTCAAATAGGGTCGATTGTGGAGGAGGGACAAGGAGCAGAAATGAAGTCCGCTAACCATGGACAGCTAGGGAGCAAAGTGAATGCAGATGGCTCTACTCCGAGTACTTAATCAGAGGGCTGAGCAGAGTCACTGGAGCCGGCTCCAAGTTACGTGTTAGAACAACAGCTGATCTGTATTAGAGAAGATTAACTCGCAGTGCCATGGTGGAGGGCCCAGGATTATTTTATGTACTTCCACTGCCTTACAAGCCGTCAGCACAATTATTGCCCTCCGATCTGAATGAGTGATCTGTAACCACAGCTAAACAGCATGCTGCTTAGGGGCCTAGCTTCATGAAGATGAATTTCCATACCATCAAAGTGCTTTTAATGGGCTCCCTGATCCAACCACAAGGCCTGTTTTGCAAGTATATAGAACTCAGGATGAAGGCTTCCTGTCCAAAAGGATTTGGTCGGTTGTCACTTGACAATTCCCAGCCAGCACAGGGGAGGAGAAGGGGGGAGATAGGTAGAGTTGTCTCTGCTTTGGAGGATTAAAAAAAAAAAAAAAGGGTACAGATGCTTGCTGAATGCAACCAACTGCTGTATCCACAGCTGAATTCAATGCGCTTAACAAATAACGGCAATTTAGCTATGCTTGCGAGGAATAGCTTGAGTCACTTTGCATTAGCATCTGGCTGAGTGTTAAACTCATTTCTACATGGGGAGCAGAGAAAAGGAATTTCTGTTCAAGCATCCTTTCAAGAATGTTTAAATATTTGAATATAAATTCCTTTATGCTTGCTATCATTCCTTCTTAGAGCTGTCACTTTGCTTTTCCCCTTCCCTTCTGGTGCTTAGCTAGAGAAATTTTGTGCCCTCCTCGCTGCACCAGTATCGCTCTTCTTCTGCCGTGTGCCTGCCAGGGATGCCTCCCTAACCGCGCTCTGCTCTCCCCTCCAGGAACGGAGCAGACTTGGAGGCATTTCTCCATCCTTTTGACCCACGTTTGAACCAGAGGAAAAGTACAGTTGTGACGGGATCACACATAGATAGCACCTCCACTGTGCAGATTGTGAGCTTCTTAGAGGCTGCACATCAAATTTCATCTAAAACCTACAAAACCAGAAAGCTATCCAATTAGCAATCTGCTCATTCTGGACACTACTGTTTGACTCGGAAGCTTCCCACGATGGTTAACTTTCAAATTATTGCTAAGTAGCTGATCATTTTTTCCTCTGATTTACTGTATCTCTCTTTAGCTGTGGGATTATGAAAACAAGACCCAATCACATTCTAAAATTTCAATTCAAAAATATCAAATAGGACCAAGATCACTCCGAGCATTCTGCAACGGCCTAATATTTTTCTGAGTAAAATACAATGTAGCTTAGACCAAAGAGTTTGAAATTGTTACATCTCGAAATTCAGCATTTTCACTGGGCTTTGGTAAAATGATCATGTCCGAGTTTTAAAAAGCACATTTTGTTTGGTAATAAAATCAAAATTTCCAATTGTGTAGTCATCTAAACCTTGACAGCTTTGCATTGGAAACATATTATGACAGGCTCAGGATCCTAGTTACTTAGGCTATGAGCCTGGGTATCATCCAAGCTTATGCTGATTAAAGAAGATTCAGCATTTTCAAATCCAGCTCATCCCCAAATACAAGTTAAGCATCTCTGTAAAGCAAAACTTTCACTCGGACTCAGATATTTCAAGTGCCATTCCATTTTAATGCAAACTGATGGCAGAACGGGGGATATTAATTGTCAATAAGGTTTGGAGATAGATAGAAGAGAATTATGACTCTTCTCATTTCCAGATGGTTTTGATTAGGATGGGCATGAAGATATCTGTACTGACTGGGTGAAGGGGAGAGAAGGGAGGCAGAACCTTCCTTCTGAGGTGGTGAGACGATAAGAAAACAAAGAAAAAAAAACATTTAGGCAATTTAAGTATTTTGGGGAAGTCCGTTGTTTTATGAACTAACCTTTTCTGTCCGGCAGTTACTGAGACCTAAATTATTCACAACGGCCACCTTCCCATCAAGCACCTGTTGTTCCCGCCGAAGCTGCTCCTTCATCTGCCGAGCCTCTTGGATTGCCTTGGTGACAGCATCATGGTCATTTAGATAACCTGAAGATGTGACAGAACAAAGGCGATGTTTTGTATAAATGCATGGACAGGTTAACTTTTAACCACAAAAATCACGTCATTTTTGCGGGGGCGGTTAATGACTACTTTCTCAGTTTCTTTAATCTAAAATGAATGAATGAGTAATCGATAATGCCTGATTGATACAGTCCTATGTGAACGTGGTGCCAAGCCTCTGCAATGCAAATGTAATAATCAAGGCAAATACAGTTGTTTCCATGTGCTTGGAAAGAAGTTTAAAATATAAGTTTTAAATAAATTTTTTCAGCTGAGTATTCTGTAGTGCAAAAATAAGACCTTTGATTTTTTTTTTTTTAATGTAAGGATCATTTGAATGTTGCCATAGGATAGAGGTATTGATGATTATTACTCTAATTATTGACATTCTCATCATATGGGGAAGGTCTGTTTAGAGTTTTCATATAGCACTATTAGAGTTGTTAGATACAGAAGGAATAAATCATTATTGCCTGAGTGAAAGAAGATCATCCCCTCCCCCTGAATCCACTGATGGTGAAGTAAACAATCAATGAAGTAAACAGGTGGCAGCGATTTGCTGTGGATGCAAACTTGTAAGAATGAATGGGCCAAATTTCAAGCAAAGAATGAAACCAAGCGCCTGTGAATTGTATAAGAAATTGTGCCTACTGAAAACTACAGTCACACTTAATTCACACTCTCAATAAGATAGTCACATGACCAACTTGTGTCTATAGCTCCACAATCCAAAGTTAACAACAAAATAAAAAGTCAAAATATTTCTTTTAAAGAATAACAGGTGTAAGGAGCAACACTAATTTTTAACTTAATTTTAACACTGGTCACTTATTTATTTGATGGACATTATTATGCTCGTCTGCACGACTTTAGGGTAGAATACCAATGGGAAAAGGCTGTTTTGTAAATATTGAAAGGAAAGCTAATATATCATCTTTCACTCTCCCTATCTTTTAACTAGGGCATAAAATGGCATAAACTGAATCTATAATATGAAATTGCCCAGAAAAGGGACTTGTTTGTGACATGAGGCTAAATCTAACCAGATCCATTGGTGAATTGTGACAGATGGAGGGACTGTGAGACAGAAGGCAGGCACTAATCACACATAAAATGACCGGCTTGCCTCAACATGTTCCATGGATTCCAGCAAACTTTACACCCTAATCCATTTTTAGAACAAAAAACATCTGGGCCATAAATCCTCTAATCTGCCAAAACATGCTATTAAATCCCATGATTTGTTGAAAAACACTAAGATTAAAGAAAGGAAATATAAAATGGCTAACTGCCGTGTTAGGAAAGTGTTATTAATACTCTTTCTTTGTCTCAATTATGAATGTTCTGGTACTAAAGAGCCTTGTCTAATCATGTCAGATTACACATCCTTGCCGTATTGCTAGACTCTTCTATCTGATCTGTTGTTTGCCAAAAAACATAGAATACTTTCTTGCTGCTTAAACATTTCTATTGAAGAAGCTGGTGTCAGATTAGTACAGTGCTTCAGTGCTGGAGGGTTTCAAAATGATCCATGTTCCCCTCCCTCCCCAGATATGCACAGACTAGACCTCATCCTCTGATCTTGAGGCAGAAAGGTAAGTTCCAGTGTAGGCGACAGCAAGAGGAGACTTGAGAGCGACTATAGGTTTTGCATTTCAGAGCTAAATTCATTGGAAGGTATTCAAAGAACAAAACATCCTTGCTCATTACAAATAGAGTACGGATCGTGAACGACTATTTAGACCTAGGTCAAGCCTTTAGGGTTAATGTTTACTTTAAATTATGGTTGTTTTTAACCTTATAGTATCCTTAGCATCCTCTCTTGGTTCTCCTGAACAACCTTCTTAATATATTGTTCTTGAAGTGAATCTGTTCATGTACACTACTACTCTAGAAAGAAATACAGCTCGTATAGGCCAGTGATGGTCTCAGGACGTGTTCATTTACTAAAAGATCTTAAGAGGATCAGTCTGATTTTTCCTATGCTCTAACCCCTGTTTATGCACAACCTGGCATCATGCATTTTTGCAGTCTATGTAGCTTCTCCAGAGCACAAATACATTTTGAAATGGTTTGGCCCATGGCGCTGAATAAAAGTATGAATTCTTTATGTTTCTAGGTGCTTCCAAGATAACATTGTGCAGAAAAAAATGATTAATATAGATGCAAAAGGGATGCAAATTATACTGGGGTGAATAACTGACAGACATATGTTCTGTCATGTCTATTTCCAGTTTGAGGTGTGTGCTCCTATGCAGGTAGAAATAGGCATCCACTTTAAAATAAACCTTCTTGCTTTTAGAGACCCTTGAATTTTAGTTAAAATGCTCTATGAAATCTGACATTTGTATCTGCTGTGTTACATTTGAAGGCCATTTATATATTACAGAGTTGAATCATGACAGGATTGTGTGCTGGTTCTTTCCATTTTGTTCTCATCATAGTCACTAAATTACCGATCTTGCTGATTCCCTCTCTCCACCCAAATGACTTCAACTCCGATTTTGGAGAGACCAATAAGGCTGAGCACCTTCCTTTCCTGCCCCATCCCCACCCCAACTCCTACCCCACGCTAGCTTCAAATCTGTCTCAATTTCTGCCCATTGTCTCTTCCTGCTTCAGTGAAAATGGTGCCCCTGCTTTGATTCAAGGCAAATACCCTCAAACTGTGCTCTAGATTTCTGTACCTCCCCACTGGTCATTCTCTTTCACATTTATGTCATCAGATCTGAACTTCACCATTTCTACCACTTCAATTTGTAAGTACTTAAGTTTCTCCACTGGAGACTGAGCAAATGAAGTTTCTCTTTCAACTCTGGGTTGCCCTCTCTTTCCAACTGTCTCTCTTTACCTTCTAAGATTCTCATCACACTCTCCCACTCTTTCCTCACTCTTCCATTTCTGCTACAATCTTGTTTCTGCTGCCCTTGCACTTTTAAATTGCCTAATCCAAGGGGCACTTGCCTTGGCTTGCAGAATGACCTCACCGACAATCCCCTTATTATAGAAACACTTTTCTTCTCCGTTTATCGTTATAACATGTGATCCCCTTTCCTCTCTGCCTCCTCCATATCCATAACCTTGCCTCCTCCTTAGATTTGGTCCATGGTTACAATCTTTAGAAAAAGTTGGCATTTTGGAGTTGGAAAACCTGAATTAAAATCATAACTTTGCCACTTATAAGCTCTATAAATTGTATGTGGGGTTTTACCTTTTTAAATCTCAATTATCTTATTGGTTAAATGGAGATAATATTCACTAGGTAACATAAATGAGTTAATATAGTCTTGCGTAATAAATGGCTCATGAAAGTTATTCACTGTCAGTTTATTTATAAAATGGCATAGTGAAATAGATAGGGTTTAGGCACCGGATACAGATGGGTCTGGGTTTCTGTTTCTTGGGAAGTGTGATATTTGCCAAATTATAACAATTTCACTGGGTTTCCATTCCTATCAACTACAAAATGAATGTCAGGTTGATGGAAGAATTAACAACAAAATAAAACATCTTGTGAAGTAGTAGATAACACTGGGTACTTGAGGAAGCAGCAGAAAATGTTAATGCCTTTCTTTTCCTTTCTCTTTCATTTTTTCTATATGTTCACCCTCAGCAGTCTTATTGTATGGCTTTGACCATAATGACAAATCTGTGAAGGGATATCATTTCTTGTTGGTATGGAGGTTCAAGGAAAGAGAGCCATGCCACACAACCCCCACCCCTATGATTACTTGATAAGATTTTATTCAGGCTGAATTATATATTTAGGCACCAACTGCATCATAAAATAGGATCAGAAGGTGGGTATATGCTTAGAAGAGGTTTGGTGAGCCTTAATCTAAGGAGGGAAGTGGGAAGGCAATGGTCAATATAGTTTCCAGTTAGCATCTCAAATGAAATTTGGGAAATGTAGATGAGGGATCGTTAGTGTAAGAAATCTGTACGATTCTGTAATTTTGTTAGATTCACTACAGTTTCACTTTTTATGCTTTGGTGTTTCTTTTTAATCACCACCAACAAAATTCTCAAAATTAAAAAGGCCCCTTTTATATATTTCAGGGGCAGAAAAACAAAAAAGGACAACCTGGAAATAACCTGTGTTATTTCATTTAATTCTTCCATCGACCTTATATTTGTTCCATTACAAAAATAGGAAATGGTATGAGGACATCTATTTAAAGTTTATATTTTTTAAGTGGTTTATTGTTATTAAAGTCCGTTGTCAGCTTAGGAAACTCATGAGCAATCTTAGGATAAAATCAAAACAGAAAGAGTTCTAGCTGCTCCACATGGAAAGAAACTTAAAAAACAGAAGGAGGGGCACCTGGGTGGCTCAGTGTGTTAAGTCTCTGTCTTCCGCTCAGGTCATGATCTCAGGGTCCTGGGATAGAGCCATGCATCAGGCTCTCTGCTCGGCAGGGAGCCTGCTTCCCCCTCTCTCTGTGCCTGCCTCTCTGCCTACTTGTGATTGCTCTGCCAAATAAATAAAATCTTAAAAAAAAAAAAGAAGGAAAAACATGAAATCACTTGTACTGGGTTGAATTGTGTCTTTCAAAAAGATATGTCTGTGGCCTAAACCTGGTATCTGTAAATGTGGCCTTATTTGGAAATAGAGCTTGAAATGAGATCACCCTGGATTTCAGGTGGGCCTTACATTCAATAACTGGTGTTCTCAGAAAGGAGAGAGAGATCTGACTCAGAGACATAGGGGAGGAGGCCATGTGAATATGGACGCAGAGACTGGACCTAAGTATCGTCATAAGCCAGGAACACCAAGGACTACCAGTAGCCACATGGAACAAGGTGAGAGGCATGGAACAGATTCTCCCTCAGAGCTTCCAGAAGGAACTAACCCTGCTGACACCTTCACTTTGGATTTCTAGCTTCCAAATGCTGG
>ML110268.1:50590-112504 GCA_003697995.1 Taxidea taxus jeffersonii | reverse complement strand
AAGATTTTATTTATTTATTTGACAAACAGAGATCACAAGTAGGCAGAGAGGCAGGCAGAGAGGGAGAGGGGGAAGCAGGCTCCCTGGTGAACAGAGAGCCCAATGTGGGGCTCGATCCTAGGACCCTGAGGTCATGGCCTGAGCCGAAGGCAGAGGTTTAACCCACTGAGCCACACAGACACCCTTCCCCTGGCCATTTTTTCTGTCAGTGTGTCAATCTCTGTTTTGTAATTGATTTACGATAAATATCATACATGTCTCATGTGTTGAGTCACTACTCTTTATATCCTCGTATAGATTTTAGGTCTGTTTTGGGGTGTTCTGTTCTATTGCGTTGATATTTACCTCTTTCTCTTCTCCAGCACCAAGGCATTTTTATATGGTAACCTTATATTTCAGTATATGGTTGAGTCAGCCAGAAGTGGAACTAAGTTTGTAATTGAAGAAGCAAGTTGCTTTTTCATAATGTTTAAGGTAATATTATCAGCATGGGTATTATAAAAAAGAAATAGAAGCAACAGAACAAAATAGTATGTTTAAAAATCCTTATAGCAAACCTCTGAGGTAGGGATTGTTATTCCCACATTATACATAAAAAAATATGGGGTAGAGAGAATCCAAGTACCCCAATTCTCATGGTTTGCAAATGACAGGGCCAGGATTCAGGTCTGGAGTCCATTTCCTTACCTGGTCCATACAGAAGTGTTTTTCCATCAATGGTAACATGAACTGCTTTGACAAAATGGTGCTGGCAAAACACTGTATATAAAGCCTTACCTATAGAAAGTTGTTGATACGTTTTCAACTATGGACTCAGGAACAAAGAGCTCCAGTTGCACATTTGGAAAACTGGTTGTGGACAATGACCCCAAAGGAAAGAGGAAGCAAGCCCTGGGCTTAGAGGGTAGAATTCATGCAGAGGAGATTGTGTCTCTCCTTCCTTTTTATAACATAAGTTCTCCATGACTGGATGAAACTCAAGTTTATGTTTTTCTGTCCCAAATGCTAAAGCAGGATCTCAAGGATTCAGCATTGACCATAACTACTTATTATGTGAGGGTAGGGTCTGGGGGAGAAAAAGAAGTCTGTCTGTAGAGAACCTGAGCAGTTAAAGCAGGCTTAGTAGTGTTTCAGAGAACAATCACTTCAGAGAATCACAGAGCACCACTCTCTGCTCTCCCCAGTGAGAAGTTCACCCCCTCTCCCCCAGGATGCCCTCACAGACCACACTGCACTGTATGCATGCAGACTGACCTTGCTTAGTGCATAGCCACTTTTTTCCACAAGAAGGTTCTCCCTGGTCTATTCCCAGGCTTTCTTAGGGAAAATCCTTCATGCTCATAGGCCCTTTTCCAGAGCAGCTGCAATCATCTCATCCTGCATCTTCTACCTACTCCTCTGCTCTCTTTAAGTAGAATTTACTAAATGACTGCCACTGCCCAGCACTGTGCTAGGTCCTAGGAAGACAGTGGCAATTAAAAAAGCAAAGACTCAGATTTCAAGGGCCTTTCAGGCAACAAAGAAGAAGACATAAGGCACAGGATCCTTTCAGTCCTGAGAAACAAGGCCAGGAATTTAAAGATATAGAAGCTGCGAATGTAGCTATCACAGAAAAGCTGATTTTACATAGGAATTCGAAAGGTGAATAGGAGTTTGCTGAACAGGCAAGGCAGCTGTAAGCAAAGAGCATTCCAGGCAGAAGGATCTGCATGTGCAAAGGTGTAACGGGGGTGTGGAAAAGTAAAAGGAGTGTGCAAGCAAAGACTATGAGGAGAAGCCAGGGGCATTCTCAAAAGGGACATGGTAAGTGATGAGGAATTTGGACTTCAACGCAAAGGTAGTCAGGAGCAATTGAGGTTTTATACATAAGGATGATGAAACAGATCCCCTTGCTTCATGATCTTCTCAAGACTAATATGATCACATCACCACAGTCATGTCCCAAGAACAGCACAAACTTTCCTCTGCTGTAGGAATTTGTCCCCTCCATACCTGGCTTACCTGGATATAGTCTTTGGACACCGTCCTTTTAAGTGCCCAGCTCCCCTTGCAAGGCCTGAGTCTGCAGCAGAGCCCTTTTCTCCACTTCCTCCTGTCTATCGCATATGATGACCCCCATTGTGGGAGGTTCTTTCCACTAAAGTGTGGTCCAGAAGCCATTCACAACTATATTGCCTGGAGGCTTGTTGAAAATGCAGAATCTCAGGCCCTGATAAAGACCTGCAAAGTAAGAATCTGAATTTTCCCAAGACCCAGAGGGAGTTGTCTACACATAGAGGTATACTTCAACACACCACTCTAGGTTTCATTACAGAGCGATCTCCGATGCCCCAGGCATTCACAGAGATAAGGCAGAGGTGTGGAAGGAAAGGGAAATTCTTCAGGATCATGCCCTAGGCTGGTGAATGCCTGAAGCTGGTGGGCTAAAAACATTCCATGTTATATGCTTTTATAGCAGTCTTGCTAGGTGAGTAATAGTAGTCTCAGTGCACAGATAAAGATCATTTAATCTCATTGTATGATCTCTTCCCTGTTGTTCTTCGTGAACTTCAAGAAGAAAGAAATCACCATCTCTGCTGATCTTAAAAACAAGGTCCCAATGCAGAACAGAAAGAGATCCACCAAACTTTCAATAAACAACTCTCTCCATTCCTACCAACCTTGGATGGCAACCTGTCCAGCCTGGCCAGGCTAGTGAACCTCAAGTGGAAAGGCTGTCTTACGGGATTAGCCTTCCCTTGGCTGTCCCTTCACCCCCTCCCCATCTTGCCTTTTCCTCCTACACAAATACTGCAGGTAGATTTAATATTCCGTGTCTCACATGGAGTTTCAGATTCTCAGTCAGCAGTCCCATCTCAGAGAGAGAAATCAAGCAGCTGAAAAGCATTCTGCCCTCAGAGGGGGAAGGAAAAGCAGGTAGATTTGATATAACTGCCTAACAAAGTGTATTTATGAACATCATTGGAACAAATGTCCCCCTGTAACTGCAGCCATCATCTCCTAATGTCACATCATGGAGACACCGGAAAACAAATAGGACTTAAAACCTGATTTCCTATCAGCTTGCAATGGCATCTTCCTCCTCCAGCCTCCCTAGCTAGGCAGGACATGACTCACAGCTTCCTTCTAACTTCTAAAGTGACTCAGGACCAACAAGAAAAGAAAAGAAAACACAATATTTAAAAATACATATATCCCATTAGTAGCTTGTTTCTTAATGCATCAGATAACTGATCACCGCAGATGCCTTAAAAGGTGCTGAAATGAATTACCAAGGGCTCAGACTCCTTGGAAATTGATCTGACAGTGGAAGAAATGCAACCAGTTTCAAAGCTATTCTTTTCATAGAGCCTTGATGTTCTGAGTTGCTTAGTTATCTCCTTCGCTACTCTTCCCCTATGCTCACAACTCAGACATTTCCTCTGCCCCCTTCTTTTTCTATTGCACTGCCCCCTTCCAGGTACCCCAGCCCTCCTTCTCTCATTGGGAAGGTTGCAGGGGCTTCTTGCTGGTCTCCAACTGTAAGGCCTTTCCTCTCCAGTCCACCCTCTGCTTTGTGGATTCATGTTGGCATATGTATCTTTTTTTTTTTTTTCATTTAGACTGTGAACATCTTGAAATTAGAGACTTCCACATGTCTTTTACATTTCTGCCTCTAGACCAGTGCTATGGAAAGGAACCAAAACTACTGTTCAAAAAATGATTTAAAGGTTATGCTACAGTGGCTGCTGTGCTTTGAGCACAACAGTGTAGATAAGGAAACCCAAGAATGTACCAGTCTCTTCTTTTGGTGAAGACAGCTTCTACTCTGATGAAGAGGAAAGACCATGATGGGAGATATACTCCCCGTTGTCTTAGCTGCTCCTTCTTCTCTGACAGTCAGGACTCATCCAGGATATATAAACATGGGGAAAAATCATTCAGTTCTTTGCCAGTGAAATTCTATTAAAATGAATATCAAGCCTTAAATATGTGGTAAGGAGTCCCATAAGTTCTGCCAGAAGGGTGTGTGAAGGTTGGAGACATGCCCATGCTGTCAGTCTGGGGAAGCCAAAATGCTATGGGCTGATCATATGTATTTAATTCAAATCTGCTTCACGAACTGCAGATATTTATTTTAGGTGGTAAATTTCATGAATTCTAATATTGTAGGGCTGCAGTAATCTCTTCCCAACTTGTAGTTCTTATTAGAGGCAATTCTGGCTTATTATGTCAGTTTACTGCTTTATATTTTTTTCTAGAAACCTCAAGAACTTTTGTTTCAACTTGTGTGTTATATATTTATCAGTAATAACATTTTTAAGAAAATAACATTTCTTATGATTTGATAAGAATGTGCCAGACCTGTGCTAGGTGTTTGCTATGGTCTGAAAGTTTGTGTTCTCCAAAATGCATATGTTGAAATCCCAAACTGCAAAGGTGATGGTACTGGTAGGAAAAGCCTTTGGGAGGTACTTAAGTCATGAAGGAGGACTCCTCATGAGAGGGATTAGAGCCTTATCAAAGAGGCTCCAGAGAGATCCCTAGACCTCTTCTACCATATGAGGATACAGTAAAAAGGCACCCAGCTATGGCCCTCACTTGAACATGGCCTGCACCCTAATCCCAGACTTCCCATCCTCTGGAACTGTGAGAAATAAATTTCTGTTGTTCATAAATTACCCATCTGTGGTATTTTGTCAGAGTAGCCTAAATAAAATAAGACAGTATGTTTAATGCACAATCTCATTTAACTTCACAAAAATTTGAAGATAGATATAGTAAAGCCCTATGAGAAAATGCCCCATGGTAATAACTTCATATATATGATACATAATATGTAATATACATACATAGCAATATGTAATATATATATACATACTAATAAACATCATACCAATCAGAATTTCACCTATATTATAATTCATATATAATTAGGTCTCATCCTCTGCATAACCCGTATTTTCAGATAGACACAGAGACTAGATACAATTTTTATTTCATTCACATGGAGGTGGGGCTGGTCAAAAAAATATCAGCCAACCCTGTGTGGAAATCAGGGACTCTAAAGATGGATCCCTGAATTTCTAATATTCTCTTGGCTCAATAGGTTGAGAAAAAACAGGCCAAATCCAGTTGTAGGAAGTCCCAGTGGCCACATGATGCTGAATAGCCCCCATTAATATTTACACTGCCACAGACGACTGCCAAGAGAGGGCGCCAAATCAACAGTCAGAAACTGGATGGGTTTAGATGGCCCAGGTGGATTCTTTAAATTTCTGGCCAGAAGGCTGTAAAGACTCACTCCAGTTATTTCATTAATGCAGCTCCTTGGTTTATATGATTGAATTTTTATGAACCACTTATCCTGCTACAGCAGGACTCAGCGTACTATAGCTCGGTATCATATAGAAGGAAAGTGAGGTTCAGACAAGGAAGCTTGCTTTGTCTTAAGAGCAGTAGGGAGTGGATGTGGAAAATGAACCTGGATGAGTCTCCTTCCAACACGCACACTTGTCACTACTGCAACCATGACTCCTAAACATGACCAGCGCTGAGCATGTCTTGTGGGTCTAACATTGTGCTACATATTTTATATTCATCATGCCACTCGATCCATATGACCACCCAATGTAATTGGAGAGTATTTCCCTATTTTACAGATGATGGAACTGATGTTTCTGGGGTTTGAGCAACTAGTCTAAGAATTCACAGCTGGTGAATGTCAGA
This sequence comes from Taxidea taxus jeffersonii, assembly GCA_003697995.1. Taxonomy (NCBI): domain Eukaryota; kingdom Metazoa; phylum Chordata; class Mammalia; order Carnivora; family Mustelidae; genus Taxidea; species Taxidea taxus. The sequence goes on along the minus strand of ML110268.1, from coordinate 106,795 downwards.
GACAGGACTCAAAGTTAGGTATCTCTAGATGGTTCCAGAGCTGTCAGGAAATAACTAGAGTTGGGCTAGATAAAAGAGCTAGTTATTTTAGGGGCAGAATAAAAATGATGCCCCTTGCAAAAAAAAAAAAACATTATGAGAGAAGGAAAGGTAACTGAACGTAACTTCCCCCACTTACACCTTGAATGGGCAGGAGGGAGGAACTGGAGGTATGTAAGTGTTGACGGCAGATGATTTCAGCCCACATTTTGGGCACATAGGTGGCACCCAGGAACTAACCCTCTGGACCATAAAATCAGAAAGACCCTGGATATTTAGACTAGTTAGATAAAGCCCAGACACAGAAAAAAACCCTGAATTCTGCATAGCATATAGTAGTCTACAACACAGAACACAATACAACAGATACATAAGCTAAAAGTGTCTCCTGGGGAAGAGATGGTACAGGGAATGGACTTGTGTAGTCTTCCTATTTTTTTTAAAGATTATCTATTTATTTATTTGACAGACAGAGATCACAAGTAGGCAGGGAGGCAGGCAGAGAGAGAAGAAGGGAAGCAAGCTCCCTGCTGAGCAGAGAGCCCGACCCCTGGGGTCGTGGGGCTCGATCCCAGACCCTGGGATCATGATCTGAGCCGAAGGCAGAGGCTTTAACCCACTGAGCCACCCAGGTGCCCTGCAGTCTTCCTAATTTAAACTGGAAATGTAAAAAAATGTCATTGATATTCTCTTTATTGAGTTTATCGTTTTTATTGATTTTATTAAATATGAAAAATATTAAAATGCTTTCTGAGAGTCACCATAATTTCAGTCCCCTAAACACTATTTTTTTCTTGTCCTGACTTAAGATCTTAAACCTTCTTAAGACAAGAAGCATGGCCACAGTTATTTCCAAAGATCTAACCCTACAGTTAGGGATAGGCTGCTGCCCTTGTACCTGCTTTGACCAAGAAATATGCCCTGAAGTGTTTTGAATGCTGTGCAGTCTCCATGAGGCTGCAAGGTGGTGGGGTCTTAAACTCAGCTCAGGGAAACCAGATCAGCATCCCTGCTACGCCCTGTCAAGCTGCATCCATCAAATTAGGTTAGGAGTTAAGATGTTACATGATGTGACCAATGGGATCAGAAGCAATAACACAACCTGTCAGCCAGTGCTTTCCTGACTATTCTGGGGAAAAGAGATTGCATGCTGGAGTGCTGAGGAGATAAGAGGGGCATGTGTTTGGGGTAGTTGGGGGAGAGCTCTTTGGTTTCTTATTTACAAAAGTGGTGCCTGGTGGGGAGGGGATGGTAAATCAGTGGTAAATCAGAGTTCCCTAGACTGATGTTAGGGTTTTGCTACAATACCAAATGCCTTTTTTTACAGGATAGGAGTTGCAAAAACTTGCATGTAGCATTTCAGGCGCTAGATGGTCCACTGAGAGCAAGGTCAGAAAGAATGATTTGTGAGGCCTTCTGTTTCAGAAGGGTGAGAGAGGGTCAGCTCAACCAACCCTGTGCTCACACAGGGCCAGGAAATGCAACTGAAGGCTGAGGATACCTGGCGCCAACTTGGAGGTGATTGAATCGTGGCTTCTGTTTGTGGGCACTGGGGCCACGGGGCTTGCCTCAGCTCAGTGCTGATGAATACCCTGACGCTGGCAGACAGGAAACAGATGCAGCTCAGCTCCTGTAGGAACCATGTAGATGCCATCCTTGAAATGTGCCCACTGGGACTGACCTACAAACATACTACCTTACAGATATTCCAGTGGCAGAAAATTCCAATAGGAAGAGATCTTCACAGAGAGCGTATCCCACTAAACGTACCCTCAGGGATGTGATAAGCTCCAAATCTGCAACGGGTCCCTAGTAGAGAATTTCCAACCAGTCGATGCTTCTCCTATGGGTTCTTGCCCCCTTGTTTGACTTGAAGTCTGCTGATGCACACTGACCTAATCCATGGGGCCACAGAGGAGATATAGTGTGGCCACTGGGAAGCTGGGTTCTGAGGCCATATACCACCTCTGCTGCTTTCTAGTTCTATGGCCTTGAAGAATAACCTGAACTCTCCATGCTTTAGTTTATGCACCTGCAAGACAGGAATGATATTAATACCATTCTCATTTTAATGAGTTATTACGTATAAATACTGAACAGTGCCCGGCACGTACATAGTCAGTGCTCCATAAATGTTAGCTATTTTATTTCTGACTCTTGGCTTTGCCTCTTCTGTCTTCTTAAAGGGAAGTCTGCCCTTCAGACTTAAGAGTTAGTATTTGGTTTATGTTGCTTGACACCTGGCCACTTCTCAAGGACTTTGGATTAGAGCTTGATGGTTTGGATACTCAGATAAAATTTCTCTCTTTACAGCTAATTTCTGGAAACCTGATTTCTGGCATTAACCTTCCAGGCAATCTGGTTCCCTGAATTCAGACATGGTTTTTACCAGCCAAATGTCTGTGGTGGAGAACCCTTATTCATGCCCATTAGTTTGAAGTCTTCTTGACATCTCGGCTCCTTCCTCCCAGAAAATAGTCCTTGAAATTCAACATATCAGCCTACAGAAAGTCCACAGGGATACATCAGGGACTCAAGAAATATTTCTGACCACCTCTCCAGTCCCTTTTCTAGGCCCAGTTAACTGGTCCTGTAGTATTTTTAGCCTCTAATTTTAAGAGTGGTGTCAGGTCATCAATTTGTCCTCTGGCTAGGGACAGTTTCTCAGAAGAGAGAGTCACCCGGGGTACATCCTGGGCAACTCCCTAAGCTGACATTTACTTGAGCATACCATGTGTCTCAGTGGGATCGGGTAGACCTGGAGCCTATCACATCCCAAGCCTTACCTCTCTGTCTGGCAAATCTAGGCAAATATACCTTCTTGCATCTGAGAACTCTTAAGAAGTGCTTTAGAAAGAGGTTCTGGGAAACACAATCAATAATAACAAATATTATACCCATGTGTTGCAGTCACACATGGAAACTATGATCCTGAACAGTGGTTCTGTACATCATCCAGGTGGCAGAACACCTGGAAATCACACAACACCATGATTGTTAAATAGGCCTAGTACAAAAGACACAGTTAATCCCAGTATCTGAAGTAGGTATGACTTTTATGAGCAGAAAATATGACTAGATTGCTGTGTATAAATGCAATGGAAAACCAGAGTAAGGTAATTCAAATCTATAAAAAATACATCATGACTTAAGCACAATCACCTATTTCTGAATCTTTTCACTAACATTATTTGCAGATTTTTCATTAATTTGGTCACTGACAGGTGCACATGGAAGGACCAATAAAAGCAGGGTCCCAAAGGTTCAAAAGAGAACAGGGGTAAAGTGTGAAAATCTTATCATCCATTAATTTTTTTCTGTGAAAGAAAAAAAATGTTATTTGATTTTTATAGAGGAATATTTTATTTTATTTTATTTTAATTTTTTAAAAATATTTTATTTATTTATTTGACAGACAGAGATCACAAGTAGGCAAAGAGGCAGGCAGAGAGGGGTGGGGAGAAGCAGGCTCCCTGCTGAGCAGAGAGCCTGATGCAGGGCTTGATCCCAGGACCCTGAGATCATGACCTGAGCCAAAGGCAGAGGCTTTAACCCACTGAGCCACCCAGGCGCCCCTATAGAGGAATATTTTAGACAAGTGCAGAAATAGCAGTATTTGCGATCTGAGATTGCTCCAAGTCATGAGAAGGTTGGATTGAGAGAGGGGAGGTGGATTATAACAACTTTCCTTTTAGGAACTCATTAATTCCCTGTCTCATTCCTCTCTCTTGTGTTTCTACACAGGTCTCTCCTATGTGAGGCCATTCTAATCCTTTGGGGTGGATAAATCAAGGGTTTTATCAAAGTTGTCTTTTACTGGCAATTCTCAGGCTCTGGACCTCTGAGCTGTAGAAAACGACATTCCATTGTTCCTTCTTTGCTTTTACAAAGGTTCCTAGCACATCTTTTTTTTTTTTTAATTTTTTTTAAGATTTTATTTATTCATTAGTTAGAGAGAGAGCGAGCACAGGCAGACAGAGAGGTAGGCAGAGGCAGAGGGAGAAGCAGGCTCCCTGCCGAGCAAGGAGCCCGATGTGGGACTCAATCCCAGGACGCTGGGATCATGACCTCAGTCGAAGGCAGCCGCTTAACCAACTGAGCCACCCAGGCATCCCCCTAGCACATCTTCTTAAAGCTAGACCTATGGGGTCATTTTTTTTCTTACTCCCTGGACCCTTCTCTCAAGCATCCCTTTGAGGTTCTTTCTTAAGTACCACTCCCTTTCCTTAGGTTGTCCCTTATGTTGCTCCTTAAAGAGTTGTAGCTTGCCTTTTATTCTTCATGGTCCATGTTTCTGTTTTCCTAGTTAATGGAAATTGGAATTAGACTAAGCCGAACAGGTTTCAGTCACGTCCCCATAGAAGAACCAAGGAAATTTTGCTACACTAATGTTCCTAAGGTGCATTGCAATGCATGGGGAATCAGTGACCAATAGTCTGATCAGATCAGAAAATCAGCATTCCCCAAAATGGGAATTTTTCTACAAACATCTGATATTCCAAGAGCCCCTTCCCAGGAAAGAGGCCCAGGACTATTTCTTTCACAATTTCTTACACTTTGTTTAATTTCATGTGTAATTTCTTATACTTTGTCATGTAGATTTGTTACCCTGACAACAATTCATTGGACCACATATTTGTACAAGAGCTACAGACAAAGAGCTGTGTTTTGGACATAAGAGAGTCCAGGGACCTACAGGATATTTCACACAAGGACTCTTCCCACTGGAATGTCCTATAATGGGTACTGACAAACCACCCCAATCTGTTCTTTCTATATTGGAAATAATGGAGGTGTGGTGCATTTCAGCCTGGCACAGAAGCTATGAGACAGACAGAAGCAGAGGCCTATGTAATAACTGGACTGGAGGGCAGGGCTCATCTCTCTCTGAGTTGCAAGTGTGGAAGACTGCCTCCACTCAGAGGTGATTCTTGGCACGTACAAAGGTACGGCAGGATGAAAACATTCTGGGCTATGCCTCTGGGTCACTTTTATATGCTGAATATTCTTCATCTTCATAATGCCTGCCTATGTTATTGCTCAGAGGGTTTTCTCTGTTTCCAGTCTTCCAAGTACTTTTAAAATAATTTCCTATCAGCTGAGGTAACTTAAGTACTCCTCTCTTCTTGGCACCGAAAGAGTCACCATCACAGGGATATGCCACACAATTTCCTTTGGAATTTTCCTTCCTAGCTATGGTTGAAATCAAAGACTAAAATATGAAAAAGCATTGAATATCCAATAATCCTTATGATTTTCTGTTAAAATATGATATTGTATTTCACACATGCACTGCTAAATGTTGATCATTCCAAGCTACAGAGATAACAGACTGGGAAATGTTAAAATACAAAAAAGACTAATGTAGGTATAGCTTCTAATAGCCGATGTGGGGACCTATTTGGAACCCCAGAGTTGGCATAAAGATTATTTTAAATTGAAGACATTTGAGATTCAACAGATGTGAAAAAAAAAAAAAAAAAAAAAAGCAAAAGCCACCCTTCTTGGATCTTCCCTTATTTGACTAAAGGCAGAAATTTCTGAGAAATGAGGACAGCCATAAACTCCCTCCTTAGGGTGGGTAAGCTCTCAGAATAGAGACCAAAAGTAAATCTACTGTTAGATCCCCTCTCCTGGGAAGTTTTAGGGCCCTGAAGAAGATGGAAAGACCACTCATTCTTGTATAGATGAGCATTATCACAAACTTTCTTATCTTCTGTTTGTTCTCCCCCAAGAAACATTTGTCTTTCCTACAGAAACTGATTTGTTCTTCCCGTAGGAGCTTCTCCTTCCCATTCTCTTTCCCATATTAAATTAGGTAAACAAGTCCCAAACTATAAACCAGTCTTTTCAATCACTCATCACTGAGTATGCCCATGTGTATGTGGTTTGTACATATAAGTCAAATTTTTCTCCTGTTAATCTGTCTTTTGACAATCCCTAAACCCCAGGTACTAAACTGAGGGTAGAGGAAAAGTTTTTCCTCCTACCCAATAAACAATTTACTTAAGCTTACTTCAATATAGTTCTTCTCATTTTTAATTGAAATCTATTTCAGTCAACTTAAACAGAGGGAATTTGATCTGCAAGAATTTTTGAATTGCTAGACCTTCCCTTTGCATTACAAATAAAGGCTCAGTCTTCTCCTTTGGATTACTCCAAAGATTAAAACAACAACAAACCACCACCACCAACAAAAACAAGCACAAAAACAAAACCAAATAAATACAAGGAAGAAAACCAATCCAGTCAAGCCAAAAGATCTACACATTTAAGGCCAATCACCTTTACCAACTGTGATTACTAACGAAGTCTGTTGAGAATGCCACTTTCTAATCCACAGGGTTTTGCTCAAACAGAAGTAAAGGAAGATAACACCCCGGTTACTGCTCTTCCCCTTCCCCCTTGTCCATAGGCACATTTCTGCAAATCACAAACCTTTGAGCAAATAATAATAAATTTAGTCACATATAAATTTTAATTAATATATGTTTTGTTTTACCTTAGTTGGGCATTCCCATCAGTGTCCAAGAAGAAGACTGTAACTGAAGCTTTCTTGTGAGTAGCAATACTGTTTATCCTGGGTATAAGAAAACACAGAAAACATGTAAACTCAGAGACTGCTTACTTTTAAATCTGGTGATCCACAGTTTACAGAAGGGAATAAAGGATGGGAAAATGAACAAGGGTTCTTCATGGAAATGATACAGGACAGCTAGCTGCAACAGGCTGCCTAAAAATCCAAAACAAACAAAACAAAACAAAAAACACAACAACAACAACAACAAAACAAGCACTGAAAGACAATTTTCTTAGATCTTTTCAAGAAATGATTCCTGGGAATGTAGGTGGGCAGGGACTATATCTTGCGAGGGAGAGGAAAGAGTTTTTGTGTCAGAAATGCCTTGGCCAAATGATTTAATTGCTCAGACTTTTGTTTTCCTCATCTGTAAAATGAGGGAAACAATACCTACCCCTTAGCCCTGTGCCAAGGATTTTAAGTAGAAGACAGGAAAGTTCTCCCCGCAGTGCTTTAGGCAGCGAGTACTGCCTATATATTAGTGCTTACTTCTGCAGTCCCTTCCTTCCAGCCTTTGCTTCTCTTGTAATTACTTCTAACACCTTTTCACAGTGTTAGCTCCATGGCATTTAACTAAAACAAAACAAAACAAAACAAAAAACCAAACAGGATATCTCAATGACTTCAAAACAGCTACTTTAAAAATTGAAAAAAAAAAAAAAGAGAGGGAGAGAGAGAGAGAGATGACACTCAACTTCACATACAGTAAGAACAGCTAAATGCGTTGAATGCTTCCCATATGCTAAGCTCTGTACTAATGATTTTATATCAGTCATCTCTTTAGCCTTTAAAACAAACGGATTAGAAAGTGTGATCTGAGAAAATGGGGGCATGGAGCAGTGAAGTCCATTTTTGCAGACTGTATAGCCCTCCGGAGGCTGAGCTGAGACCTGAGTCCACCTCGTTCGCCTCTTCGCATCCTCTTCACCACGGCCTCTCATGGGTTCCACCATAACCTGTACCACTGGACGGCCATGTACCTCAAAAGATGCCATGCACTCAATGCCATTATTCTCTTCCCCTTCCCACCCTCCCTCTCTCCTTTCCTTCTTTCCACATTTATTTATTCATTTAAGATTATTTATTTATTTATTTGCTGGAGAGAGATCACAAGCAGGCAGAGAGGCAGGCCGATAGGGCGAAGCAGGCTCCCTGCTGAGCAGAGAGCCCGATGCAGGGCTTGATCCCAGGACCCTTGGATTATGACCTGAGCCGAAGGCAGAGGTTTTAACCCAGTGAGCCACCCAGGCGCCCCTCAATGTTTATTTTTATCTAAATTTAATCACTGTTTTGTTTACTTTGTTCCTCTGTTCTACTCTTACAGACTAGGGTGGAACACTGATAACTCTAAGATAACTGGGTTCCCCCTCTTGGGCTCAGCCTTTTCTTAGCTGTGTCATCTTAGATGGGTCATTTAACTTCTTTGAACCTTGGGGTATTCTCCTTCACAAAATAATACATTGACAAGATGATGCCAAGAGGCTTTCCAGTGTACAGGTCCTATGACTGGCTACTTTGTGAGCAGTTTCAGATCATTCTAGCATCAAGATCTTCACGGTACCTAACAGTTGTGGACTCTAACAGACTCACAGGTTTTCTTGCTTTAGATTAATAAGCTCAAATTCCCTATTTCTGGGAGGAGTCATTTATATTTATATATATTCTTTAAAGAGCTTGCAAACAAGGATACTGATATTCAAAGAGGTTAGGTCACTTACAGAAGGTCACACAGAAGTGGTAGAGATAAGATCTGAATCCAAGTTTGTATGTCCCTCATGTCCTTTGTAATAGCCCAAGCCTACCAGAAAGTACTGTACGGAAAAGTTAAATGACCCAAATTAGTCTCATTTGTGATATTTGACTTAAAATTTAGGGTGGTAATGATAACAATAACTGGCATGCATTGTGAGATGATGATGATGATGATGATGATGATGATGATGATCTCCTCACTAGGCCTTCCCATCATAGTAAGTGACAGGCACTATAACCAAACTCTTTTGAAAGATGAGAAAACAGAGTCATAAGGACTAACATTACTTGCCCAAGACACAGGGCTGGTAAGTAGAGGATCTAGGATTTTTTTTTTTCTATTTTTAAATCATGGTTTATTGTTTTAGCTAAATTATTGGCTCAGGTCATGATTTATTATGCTCACTGGCACGAAGCAGTTATGATGCATTTACAAGTTAATAAACAGCAGTTGTGAATACGGGATGAAAAATTTGCAGGTTGGTGTGAGAGTAACCACAAAGACAGGCACTTAGTTGTTTAGTAATTCACACATTCCAATAAAGGAGAAGGATTTCTGTAGAATTCAGAAGGATTTGCCAGAGATTGTTGAGAACCCACTTCCTGAACCATTTCCCCAATATAATTGCCAGCTATTGCCATTCTGTCTGGGAACCAGGAAAGAAATGACAAAGTGAATTTCAGGGGACACTGTTTGTCAGTGAGGTGTGCAGCATGTCCTTCACAGGGAGTCAGGCCTACGTGCTGTCTATCTCGGGCAGAGGGAACCTGAGCTCCAAGGAGAAAGCAGGTAAAGCAAACAGCCGATGAAGAAGCTCTATTTATCTAGCTGGGTCCAGATTTACTGAGAAAATGCCTTCCAGATGCATTCCAAACACGGTGGCATGATTAGGATGGAGAAAACAGTCAAGTTTATTTGGCTTCTGTGGGGGATTTGTTTGTGTATTCTAATTGCATCATCGTTTAGCTTTATTTCATCTGGAACCTGACTGCCAAATGAGCGTATTGATTACCTGTCATGGATGCATATTTCTCAATTAACAGCCATCAAGGCTTATAAAATCTCAACTACGTCAAGACCCATGAGCAGAGTTTAGTACAACTGTGAGTAGTCATGCTAGCCGCTTTTCATGGTGCATCTGCCATGACGCTGGTTTAAGTCTCACCCCCTCCTTCATACTATATATCATTCATTATCTTTCTATCTTTTAAGTTAGTAGACAGAGGCTCAGCGAAATTAAAAACCTTGCCTCAGGGAGCACAATCAGTAAGTGGTGGAGTAGGGATTTGAACTCATATACGTAACAATTCAAATTCCACAGGGCTTTGTGGCACACACAAGCAGGGCAGTGTGCTGGTGATGCCACACCACTTGGCTGTAAGTCCAGCTCTGTCACTTTCTACTTCCATGGTCTTGAGCAAGTTTCTGAACATCTCTGTGTCTCAGCTTCCTCATTTGTAGAGCCAAGGAAACCACAGTCCAGAGATGGTTAGGATTAAATGAACTACCCCATGTATGGTATTGAGACGAGTGTCTGAGATAAGGAGGCACCGTTATTTTACATCCTCTGGATGCTGTGAGAAACAAACTATAAATCACTGACCTTCAGCAACTTGCTGGAGGGACTTTATACTTCCAAAGACTTTGCAACAATTCAATTTTCCTCACAGCAGCCTAGTGCCTCAGGTCAGACGACTGTCTCTCCCCTCTAAGACTGATACATGGAGACTCACTATGCCAGAATATTTTCAGTCCACACAATTCATGATCCTCCTTATCACATCTGAGGACACACATAATACTCTTATTGGCTTATCTACCCATGTGCTTTGGACACCTTAGGTTGACCCCTTACAACAACCTCACGACTTGGTGCTATCAGCTCCACTTCACAGATGAAGGTGAGATGGGCCATAAAATTGAGATAATTTGCCTAAATTCATGTATATGGTATGCAGCAAGACCAGATTTGAAAACAAATCTGGATGGACCCTAAATTTGTGTCTTTGCCTCCAAACCTTGACACTTAAGCACTCTTTGTACTCATGGTGAACTTCTACTCCTCCTACTACTCAGTAATGATTTCTCCTTGTACCCATGGTGAACTTCTACAACCTCCATGAGATTCAATGCCTCCCTGATTTTGATCCATTGAACACATATTTTACAGAGCACTTTCTATGTTCTACTCTACTGGATGCTGTGTGAACAGGGATGAACACAAATGTGGTCTCTGCATGAAGCTCACAGCCTGAGGGGGTGGTATACAATTACACACTTGATATGTCCTAAGAAGATAATGATGGAAGATTCTAGAATGGGGAAAAAAAAAAAGAAAGAAAGAAAGAAAAAGAGGGCAACAGGCCAATAGATGGCTTTGGGCTCTCTGAGGAAATGACATTTCAGCTGAGATGACAATGAGAAAGAGGCAACATGTGAAGAGAAGGGGGTTTCTGGCAGAGGAGGAGCATGTACACAGATCCTGGGACAAAACAAGAGCATGGGAACCAGACGAAAGCACGCCTGTGGGGGAGAATGAGGAAGAAGGGTGGAGACAAGGGTAAGAATTAGGGCAAGAGGCTGAGGCCACATCATTTGGGGGCCCCATGGGCCACTAAAAGGTATTGACTTTCAAGTCCCACAGCACCTTGTGCAGCCCTCTCTGGGAGACAAGCTGTTACCACTTTGCATTGTCATCATGTGCTTTTGTGTCTACTTCCCATCTAGAACATGAGCTTCATAGGAGCCCAAGACACCATTTGGGCCAAAGCAAGCATTCAGCAAATTGCACAAATGAAGGAACAAACTGCATCTGCTAATGTTGTAATCTTGTAAGATTCTTACTGAAAGAGAGAATAATTGAGCTGGAGTAAAAAATGAATGGTGTGCTTTTGTTCCTGGCTAAGAATCAAATCAACCAAATGTCTTCATATATATATATATATATATATATATATTTATGTAAAGGTAGGTAGGCATTATATATTAATAATCATAGCCAACATTAATCACTCAACACTGAACTCAATGCTTCCTATGCAACCTATTTAATTTTTGTGAAAAGAAGTATGAAGTAGTTACTGTTAATCCCCATTTAGAGAGAAAATAAAACATAATAACACATTAAAAACAATGATAACAAAATTAGAGCAGAGTTTCAATAAATTACCCAGGGTAAAAAAAGAGTACTTGTGGCACCCCAGTTTGCACCCAGACATTTTGTTCAAACAGTCTGTACACTTGGCCGCTTTATGATAATGTCTCTCAGGATAATTATCTGTGGAATTTTTCAAAGTTTAAAAATATAAAACATGGGGCACCTGGGTGGCTCAGTGGGTTAAGCCTCTGCCTTCAGCTTAGGTCATGATCTCAGGGTCCTGGGATCGAGCCCCGCATTGGGCTCTCTGCTCAGCAGGGAGCCTGCTTCCCCTACTCTTTCTGCCTGCCTCTCTGCCCACTTGTGATCTCTCTCCCTCTCTGTTAAATAAATAAATAAAATCTTTAAAAAATACATATGAAACGTAATATGTAAAATAGTAGTCATTGACAGGAAGCCAGTAATGGAAAATATAACAAAATAGAAACAATGCACTTGTAAGAATAGTGAGTGGTTACTAAAAAGATAAAATTTGATAGAATCTCACTGATAATGACTAGAAAACAATACAGAAAAGGGAAAGCACACCATGCATTAAATCGGTGCATTAGTTTTAACTTCTTTATTTTTATTATGTTGCTTGTATGTCACATAAAAACTAGCAGGAAAAGGAAAGCAACGGGAGGTACAATTTCCTAGAAATGGCAGACCAAGAGACTGGGTAAACAAGCCAATATTTGCATTCTTCCCACTTTTTCTCTTACTAGTCCCAGTTGACTATGTCTGGAAGGTCTTCTTTCTCCTCCTGCTGTCTGAATAACTCCTAATCATTCTTCCAACACTTAGATCAAATTCCTCTCAGTCTGGGAAGCCCTACTTGACCTTCCAGGTTCCCACCAGACCATCCATTTCCTTCTTACAGTTTATAAAATGTTATAGCATAACTTTTTCTGATTCATCAAATGCAGAAGCCAAGCCCTACATCTAGTAGGCAGTTTATGTCATTGCTGAGCTAGCAAATGAATTAATAATCTTGCCCAATTATCTTTCTTTTTTTTTTTTTTTTTCTGCTCCCATGTTAGGGGCATAGATATTTAAAATTGTTAGATCTTCTTGTTGGACAGACCCTGCCCAATTATCTCTTTCAATGCAAATGCTGTAGGCATTGAGCAAAGGGAAATTATTCAAGTGTGCCAGACACTGATCTGGACATTTGGTTTGAATTACTACATTTAGTATTCGCAAAAGAGTTGTTGAATGTGTATCTCTATCCCCATTTTATAGATGGGGAAACAGCCTCAAGAAGATAAACTGTTCACATTAGTGAGAATTATTTTTGCATTCTTGAGGGAGATAGAACAAGTCATGGAAAACACAAAGTGTTGGAGTCTTGGGGAGAGATTAAAAATAATAATAGGAGGAAATAATGCTTAGTAGCATTTGGAATGAGAGCAAGATGAAGTCTCTGGTCCCATGGCCCCAGGCTGCTCTGAGGCAGGTGAGCACAGAGGTTAAGAGCAGGATTGCTGGAGCCAGCTTGCCTTGGTTTGATTCCCGCCTCTACTACTACCTACCCAGGTGACCCTGAGCAAATTACATAACCTTTTTGAGATTCAGTTTATCCATCTGTAAAGTGGGGATGATAATAGTAGCATTTACCTTCCAAGGATATTCTGAGGATTAAATGAGGTAACATATGTGATGCTATCATCCTCCAGCATTTAGGAAGTCCGAAAGTGTGAATGGACTATTGTTTTTCAATGCTTTCATCAGAAACAAAGGAAAAGATAGTTACAAGTTAAATAATGAGTGTTGCCTTGTCAGACACAGACAAATGAATGCATTGTTTATTGTAAAAAAAACCAACAAAACAAAACAGAACACTCTGTTTGTTGACAGGACATGAAAGCTACTGTTTGTTGAATGACATGAAAGCTACAGATGAGGCAGCATTCAGTCTACAAGGCACCATGCCAAGCTTGGCAGCACCACCTTGGTGATCCTCACAAGACCACTAGGAGGTAGGGCTCATCTAAACTTTTTTTTTTTAATACACTGTTCATTTTACACTGAGTAAAATAAGGGTCAGAGAACTGATATGACTTGACCATGGTCACAAACTATGTGTATGAGCCAGGATTCAACCCCAAATTTGTCTTGTGTCAAAACTTGTGTCCACAGTCCCATGCTGGGCTTACCCCCCCAGGTCCATTTCTTCTTCATCCTGAGAGTTTGTCAGCTGCTGCATTATCCTGACTACGAATAATGCCCTCTAACAACCAAAGGCAGAAGAGAGAGCTAATTTATTCTGCATTGTTCCGGAGGAGGGCACAGAGAACATAGCATGAAAGCAAGGAACTTTGGTCCAACATTAGAAAAGATCTTTAGCGATAATGAGGCACCTGTGGAAGGAGGGAACCATCATTGGACTTCTGAGCTAGAGAGGTGTTGAATTTCATCTGCATATCTTACCAGCTAGGGCAACAAATAAATACACATTCTCTAATCCTCAGCTTTCTCATCTGTAGAGCTAATATAAGAATTCTTAATTCAGCTGGTTGTTTGGAGAATAAGATTAGATTATAGACACAAACTGCTGAGAGTCGACTATTTGTCCTTCCATTTACCCCATCTTTTAAGCAATTAGAGCTGTTCAATAATGCAGTGGAACTATTTAACCCCTTCCCCATTCCCCACCACTGGAAGTACACATTCAGTGCTGTGGCTAAATGATAGGACCCTGTACTGCCAATCCAAACCTCACCAGACAGAAGAACTTCTAGGACCCTCCAGACCTAAGCTATGGAATTAGGAAGGACAGATAATGTGGTGGATGTTTAAACAAAGATTCAAGATTACCTCAACAGTTTGAGCAGGGAGTTAAAGTTAAGGCAATCAAATTGAACAGGGTAAGTATCAAAAAATATTTGCATTTAAATTAGAAATAAACAAGAACAATAACAATATATCTTGCTTGCAGAGAATGGCAGAGATATGATTTGGCCATGATGTAAGTGAAAACATGCTAGGTTTTTTTCGTTTTGTTTTGTTTTATTTTGTTTTTATCAATCATCAGCTCAAAATGTGACTTGATTTCTAAAACAAATCTAAATTCCATTTTTAGAGATTTCAGATCTAGGCCAGGGAACTAATTGTCCCACTATATTGTGCATACCTTACTGGGGGAAAATTTACTTCTGAAGTCAGCATATAAGTGAAAAATGTCATATTATCAAAACTAACTTTGAAAAATCCTTATTTTACAGGAAAAGGTACAGTATACATGATTTAGGCTATACAACCCTGTTTGGTAGCTCTTATGCACAACAGAATTTAAGTCCTGCAGGGCTAAATTCTGCCTTCAATAAAAGTCCAACCATTTTACCTTTTAAAAATTAAGCAAATCTCTAATGGTGAATGGGCATTGAAGAATTATAAAGTGTTCCTTCTTGTCTTCAAGGTTTACTTAATTTAAGAAAATCATTAAGGTTTTATAACCTATAGATTGTAATGTAGATTAAATGAGATAATATATAACAGTCTTAACTGAGCATTAAATTTTAAGAGGAAAATTGAGAAATCAAAGATTGGCGACCAGAGACTGGAGACTGAGCCATAAAGCAGGATTCAGTAAGCTATCGCCTTTTGGGCAAAAGGTGGATGGCAGCCAGTGTTGTTACCCCTGAAGTGAAGAAGTTTTGTTGTTGTTGTTTGTTTGTTTTCTTTGTTTTTGTTTTTTTTAAGATTATTAAAAGATTGTAAAAGAGAAAAAAAAAAAGAGGAAGAACAGTATGTGCCAGAGACCATTTGAGGACTGCAGAGTCCAACATATTTACTCTCTGGCCTTTTATAGAAAAATTTTGCTGATCCTGGTCATAGAATGTGTCACTGGAGATTCCCCACAGCCAAGGAGAGGACCCATCTCCTACCCCTGAGTTTACAACCACACTCCCTCACAAGCCCCTTCTCCACTGTCAGCTTCTCCAGTAGCTCCACAGTTACCTCTTGCTCTTGAAATGCTAAATGGTCTGTAGTTCTTCACACCAGGCATACTATTTCATTCTTCTGGGTTTTTGCTGGCCCTGTTCCCCTGTAAAATTCTTCTCCTCTGTACTCAAGAGTATACAAGCAGACTGCTTTCTTTTTAACCAGCTCTAATTAAATGCATCTGTTCCTTCATGGCCTTTCCTAGAATCTAGAGTCTTAGATGGTAAACTCCTATAAAATAACTCAAATTATTCATCTGTGTCTTTAGCACCTAACACTGTCCCTTAAACCTGGTAGGCTCTCAGTCAATATTTTCTAAACAGAGATAAATATGTTTAAATATTAACAGAGCTGTCAGTGCAAGAAAGAGTGGACTGCTTTGGGGAGACTTCACAAAGCAAAAATGGGAACAGGGAGGAAAAATTACAGTTAGGAAGGAAGTGACTTGTCCAAATTCCCACTGAGACCAGATAGACAAAGGAACAGATTTTATCCTCAAGAAGACCTGACTTTGAACCCTGACAACATGTCTGGATTCCAAGCTGAGACTTCAAAGCAAGGGACTCGCCTTTAGAACCAGTTTTCTTAAGTGTAGCCCCAAGATTTTAACTCCTGCCTTGTAGGGACAGGCAAGATTAAGACCATGTGAATTAGAAAGGCTGACATGATGTCTTGCTCATAGTAGGTAATCGGTTCCTTTTTACCCCTTTATAATTCCTCATACCATCGGGTTTCTCCCTAATGCCACCTCTCTCCCTACAGCACCTGAAAAAAAGAAGCCCACGTGAATTTCCAACGTAAGTGCTCCAAACATTTCATCAAAGTTTCCCCTGACTTAATATACCATCCCTAGAAGATAAACACTAGGGTTCTGTCAACAAAGGCAGGCTATGCATCCGGAGAAGACAGTTCATAGTAATTTTGTCAGCAAAATTGTAACAATAAAGGCCCAAACAACACTTCATCTCCCTGTCAGTTGTCTTGAAAGGGCAGATTACTTTTTCCTCAATCTTGGCACATCCAATTAAGGTAGACTTACAAGCCAGGCAGGTGTAAAGTGCAAGCCAGCACTTGTTCACATTAGCAATTATCAATGGAAAACTCCGTGAATGTGAAGGCTTGGCACCAGTGTTGCCTGGCAACCATCAGCCTGCAGAGGCAGGGCGGACAATGACATGAAAGCTTGACATCTTTGACCTGAAAAAAGATGGTTTCTCTTTCTCCATTTTTTCCCATTTGTTCTTTGTGTTTGTCATTGCAAGTTCCCAAATCAAACACTTTATATCACCTGCCTGGCATTTGGGAATCTACCCAAGACTTAAACTGGCAATTAAACATCTCTGATGGATATGTTTTGAACACCTAGTATGTGCCAGGCACTGCGTAAGGAAAGCAACTTTCAAACTAGAAAAGTAAACTTACTTTCCTTTCCTTACTTCTTTTTTTTTCTTTCTTCCTTCTTTCCTTTTCACATACATTCATTCAACAAAACAATATTGAGGGACTTGTGTGTGCCAAGCACTGTGCTTGACACAGCTGAGGCAGAGACTAATGTGGGGAATGAAGATAAAAGGAAAACATTAAATTTCCATACTATTAACAGCCCATTGGCAAGTCCTTGAAACAGGCAGAGTAACCTTCCTCTGGGAATTCAGCTGGCCTCACGTTGACACATTTTGCTAAGGGCAAAAGACAATCTTAGCCAGAACCCCCAGGATCCTTTAAGTCTACTTTAATGCATAAAAATTCCTTTGGAAACTTCCTTTATCTCTACCTCCCACCCCAAGATACCAACTCACTCCAAACATGTGGCCCATTGATATACATCTGAAGGGTCTCTTGGCTAATGTTGTACTAGACAGTAATAAATGAACTTTTCCTAACAATAGCTAGCCCCCTCAAGGTCCAGGAAACCTTCCTTCCAAATTCCTCAGAGACTTTTGTGGTTCCTAAAGCCCTCCCAACTTGAGAGTATTTAATCAGTCACCCATCACAACCCCAGGGCAGCTCTTTCTGCCCACAGGACCTGTCCCCATGTTTTAGTAAAACCACCTTTTTGCACCGAAGACATCTCAAGAATTCTTTCTTGGCTCCAAACCCCAACGTTTCCACATCTGAGATGACTGAGAACTAGCCTGTCCCCTCAGGAAGTTCTCAGTTACATTGATAAGGCATAAGAACACAAGAACCATAGGTAAAGGCAAATGTGTCCTATAAGAAAGGTCACAAATGATGTCTTACAAAAATGTTATATGCACACACACACACACACACACACCTCAAAAGAAAATGCTTCAGAGATTTGAAAAGATAGAATATCAAAATAAAAATGCCATGTATAACCCTTATAATTCATATTGCTAATTCATTCTTTTACCTATTCATTCATTTATTCACACACATATTTTTGGATGATGTAGGGTAAAAGAAGCCCAGTGGAGAATAATAAATTTGGAAAAGAGGACAAGAAACAGAAAGAGAAAGGATGGGTAAGGACAGGCTACGGAGGAATTCATATTTATAAAGCCCCAGCTACAGGCCAGACAGTGTGTCTGGTTGAGTTTGACTTCCATAAAACTTAGGCAGTTTTATCCATCTTCTTCTTTCGCCTCTTCCTCTTACTATTATTGTTGTTGTTGTCAATTCCTTTTCACAGATTACCAGATGAGGAAATTTTGTCTCAGGAAGCCTAACTCTCTTGGAATCATAATGTCTACATTTAGTCAAATGTCTGACTTCAAAATCTGTGCTCTTGTTACTCTGCCATGAGGAAGAGAGAAGATGCAAATTTACAAAGGGTAGACAGAAAGAAATGCGTCATAAGCATGGCACTTGAGGAAGAGATGATAATAATTGGTGGCACTCAGGGGTATTGATTTTCTTTGGAAGGCCCTGATTTTGGAATATTTAACCTTTAATTTAGCAGAGACTCTGACAACCAAAAACACCAATTGCCTCTTGACATTGTTTTTAGTTCCATGATAATCCCTGCAGGAAAAGCTTTCAAAGAGGCTTAAAAATAAAGGGAAATGTAAAATCAGTGAAAGGAAAATAATGATTTTTAAAACAGGTTGTATAGTGTAGTTAGGCAGTGCACTGAAGCCACTCACAGGGACACTGAGGGGGAGGAGAGACAGGAACTGGTCAGGTGCTTGTTTTACAGGAGAGAAAACAAGACCCAAGGATGTAATGAGACTTATCTAAGTTCACCCATGTCTTACTTCATGAAAACCACCAGGCACTTTCCTTTACATGAATATTTGTAGAGGGGAATTTACCAGTAACTTTTAATTTAAGAAAACATAATTGTGCATTATTGGCAATGAATAATTTAAGCCCAGAATTAGCATTCTAAGATCTTACTGCTCAAAGTGTGATCCACAGACTGGCAGCACCGGCATCACCCAAAAGACTGGTAAGTACAGACTCCCAGAATCTGTATTTTAACAAGATCCCCAGGTGATCTGTATGCACATTAAAATTTGAGGAGACCCCAAAAGAAAAGGCATATGTGATAAAAAAAAAAAAAAGAAGATGGCTTTGGGGCTAAATTCACCTGGGTTTAATCTCAAGAAAAGTTTCTGAGCCATGAGCATGATTTGGATGGTGAGGGAAAAGCATTCAAAGAGAAACAGTTGCTTGGATGTAAGTGGACTTGGACATTCAGGGGGATGGCACATGGCTTCACGTTCTTCCCAAAATGTGAAGATAAGCTAGAAATAGGACTTAGGTGCCAGCATGAATATTCAACGGTTATTCTCTGGTGACTGGGAAACAATGCATGGCTAATACCACAACCACAGCAAAAATAATTCTTTTTGTATACTATTTTGGAGCTTAACTATATCTGACACATAGGTACTCAATAAATATTTGCTGATTGACTAAATCAGCATAAAACATTTTCATGCCCACTGACTAAATCAGCATAAAACATTTTCATGCCCATCATTTCATGGGATATTTCCAACACTTCTGAGAGGTAAAAAGAACAAGGATTATTTTTTACATTTTATTACCATCTTCCTCCATTTTATAGAAAACCAAAGGTAGAGAGGAAAAACTGCATAGAGTGATACCATGAGTAAATTTCTAGATCCAGACCTCAGCTTCAAGTCCAAAGCATATCCTCTTTTTTTTTTTTTTTAAGATTTTATTTATTTATTTGACAGACAGATCACAAGTCGGCAGAGAGGCAGGCAGAGAGAGAGAGAGGAGAGGAGGAAGCAGGCTCCCTGCTGAGCAGAGAGCCTGACACGGGGCTCGATCCCAGGCCCCTGGGATTGGCTCGATCCCAGGCCCCTGGGATTATGACCTGAGCCAAAGGCAGAGGCTTTAACCCGCGGAGCCACCCAGGTGCCCCAAGCATATCCTCTTTTAAGCCAATTAAGGCCTCAGGTCTTTGGCTTCATATTTTTGCCAGTTCACACCACAGATTTCATAGTGAGAACAAACTATTTACAGAAAATGAAGAAATAAAATGATGCCCTCATGTGTCACGATTACCAGTCCTTTTCTTTGCAGAAGTAAATTGTGTGAATTTCTCTAGCACCAATCCTATATCTCTCAAAGGTGGAAGAGTAGTCTCTTCTGCTAATTGGAGCTAATGAGCTTTCTTTGGACCACCTTCCTCTGCCATATGGTGGGACTGTGCCTCCGGATAATTCAAGAATCAGTCTCTTTTCCCCATGTCTAATTGATGGTTACTATATTGGGTTTCCACTCAGATAGAATGGTATAGATTACATTTGTGGGAATGAAAATAATTCAACCTACAGAAAGACTTACCAAGAAAGGGGGGAAATTAGGAAAGCAAACAACTTACTAACCAAGGATTTAATAGATTTCATATGAGGCTGTCATTTTTCTAAGCCAATTTCAGATTACTGATGACTGAAGTTACACCTTTTAAAGTAACTAATATACTCAAAGAAAGAATTCCTAAAATGAGAAAAGGTTGTTCTAAAAGGCTGTGTGATGTGATAAATTACTTTGAACTTGAGAATCAATCTGAAACAAATGCCAGTTTTGACATGCTTAACATCACCATTCCCTGCTAACTGACTAGTTAACGTTTACCCAACACTTATGATGTACTAGGAAAAGTGTCAAGTGAATCCATGCAGATTATTTCATTTAATCTTCATCACTACCCTGTCATTAGCCTACTTTGTAGATGAAGATATAGGTCATAAGTTCAAGGGTTTCAGAACTTCTTCTCGGTTACACAGTTGAAAAGAGGGAGTGCATAGTTTCAAGCCCAGTCCGGTCTACCTCTATAGCTTGCTCACTTGACCACTATATTATGTGCTTCCTATGAGACTTTGGTGACTTCAAACCAGTTATTTAACCCCTGAAAGACATAGTTTCCTCTGGATAAAAACAGGAAAATAACACATGCAAAGATCAGTAGCTAATGCATAAAAATGTGCTACAAGAGTATATGGTATATAATAGGTACTCAACAAATATTAATACTTTCCTCCTTCTCCTCTTGAGAAGTCCTAGTAGGGGAAAATATATATGTATATACACAAATGTATGTGTATATATTTGTATATACACATATATATTTAAATATGTACATATATATTTATATACACATTTTATTTGAAATGATCATTAGTGTTTGCACTCTCTTGCTCGCTCTCTCTCTATATATATGTGTATATGTATATATATACATATATACACACACATATACACAAATCTGTCATTGAACATTAGCTCTGTAAGTTTTCCAATGGTTTTGATTACAAGCAGTATCATTTTTACTAGAGGTCATTAACAGTGTTTTGAATTCCCAGACTAGCTTTGTAGTCAGTTCTGATGGGACCATGGGCTGGTATAGAAGACGAACTCTTCCTTTTTGTTTTGTTCTCCTTGTTTCTGGAGTGGGCATTAATAATGGCTTAGTGCTTGAAAGGCTCTGTGGTGCCACATGCTTGCTAAGTCACACTAAAAATACTATTGACAGGCTTGACCAAACAACTTTGATTTGGAGTATCTCTGATGTTTACTCCTTGCTCTAGGTTTGGATAATCTGTGGCAAAGATTTCAACTTCTTCATGACTCTTTCCCCTTTAATTTACTTCACTTTTGGAAGAGAGAAGTAACACAAATGAGCCACTGCCAGAGCGTTTTCACATTCAGCAATAAAATAGAAGAAACATTACCTACTTTTCAACTTAGCTGTAAGAAGCGAGGAAGATAAACACTCTTGTGTGCCTAACTCATTGTAGGTGGTAACAAGTTCTTCACTTCTGCCTTCAAAGGTCTTAAGTCACAAGAGGGTCATAAACCAGCTCCTTCTTTGCCTCTAGAAAGGTTTGCCAAATGATCATTTCAAATGAAACATGTATGTAAATGATTTTCTTGAGAATGTCTGTTCTGCCAGGCAAATGAGGAGTCCAGAGATCACTTTCTATTTGAAGATAATAGCTGATAGATGAGATGGTGGCTAGCTCAGTGTCAGAAAGTTCATGAAAGAACCTCAGGAGGACCAGAGTTAATAAACAGAATTTAGGAGGTTAGAAGCTTTAAGTCTGGAAAAAAGGTATCAGGGATTTGTTCCCAGTCATTAAAATAAGGGGGCAGTTATTTTAAGAAAAAGCCCAAATTCAGAATGCAGATCATTACAGTGGACAAAAGTAAAGACAATGAGTCAATGAAGCATGGTTACAGTGAAAGAGGCAAAGTGAAAGACACCCTGAGTAATGTGATTATACCCCAACATAGCTTAATAAGAAAAGCCAAAGGCCAAGTGCCCCTGAAATGCAATGTGACCTACTAGAAAAATAGCTCTCATCAGGGAATTTTAAGATTTTGTTTATATCAAAAGATGTGATGTCATTAAGTATTCTGTAACACATTCCTGAAGTAGCTATCACTATTTCTGTATTTGATATGGCAAGCCTTACAGTTAGCAAGTAGTAGAGCCTGCATGGGCAGAACAGATTTTCTGATTCTAAAACCTGTATGACCTTATGACCTTCACTGTGTGACACCAATTTCCTCAGAAATTTGTATAAGATAATGAACAAGGAAAGAAATGGTATTGTGTTTAACACATACTGGCATTTAATAAATGTTTGTTGAATCTGAGGCCAAAATGATAAAGAACCATCCATCTTGCATTATATATCACATATAATTAACTTTAAAGTGGCATAAGGATGGTTTGTCAGACATACTGTATGAATGAAAAGTGGTCACCATGAGAGACTGGACATGCTTCCTAAAGATGCCCCTCTGAGTTATTTCTAAGTGCTCCCTGGTGAATTATAATTAGAGTTTGAAGCACAGACCATTTGATTACTTACATCAGAGAAAATTTTTATTTTTTGGAAGGAGGCTTGCAAGTTTGAAATTTCCATTTTGAGAATTAAAGTGAGTAACTTAGGGGTGGTCAATGGAATGGATGGGAGGGCCAGAGAAGGACAACCCCAAATGGAAGGGCTGGGAGATCACCTCACAGTCACCAAGGATGTGGTTTATCACATTAGAGCTCTCAAAATCAAAAAGTTTCCATTTTTAGGGGCACCTGAGTGGCTCAGTCAGTTAAGTATCTGACTCTTGATTTCAGCTCAGGTCCTGATCTCATGGTTGTGAGACTGAGCTCCTCACCTGGCTCCACACTTGGCGTGGAGCCTGCTTGGGATTCTCTCTCTCCCTATCTGCCCCTCCCACACCTGTTCTCTCTCTTCCTCTCTTAAATAAAGGAATATTTTTTAAAAAAAGTTTCCACTCTTAAAAAGACACTGAATGCCACTTATACAACACACACACACACACACACACACACACACACACAGAGGCAAGCTTGGATTTGTGCATCATGAAGAGGTGGGAGGCACAGCCCTTCTCTACTACCTCCACACCGAGCTGTGCGAGCTTATTTCCCCTCTGAGTCAATTACTGTCGAGAGCAATAGCAATTTCTTCCCTGTTGGATTTTTGTGGATGTTAAATGAGGTGATGTATAGGAAATCACTCCCAACACAGTGCCTACATGGTACCAATTCAAATACTGTCCATGCCATCTTTCTTCTTAGGTTCTCTCTTTCTTGCTTGTAACAACAATGATTCTAAGTTTCTGACAGATGTCACACCCTTTCCACCACCCCACTTCTTCTTGTGATAGGATTCGGTCGTCACTTTGGAACATAATTTAATTTTAAAAGTAAGATATTGTGAGTACTAGAGACCCAGCTAAAGTTATTTAATCAGAAAAAGGTCATGTTAACATGTAAATATTGAGAAGAATGATAATTAGGCATGGAAAACAGCAAAACACATTAAAAAGGCATGGAACAATTTTTAAATGTTAACATCCCAATTTAGTAATGTTTACACTACACTTAATAGTTTTATTTAAAGCCAGATTTCCTGTGTAAAAAAAGGAGGGGATTAACTTAGAAGCAATTCCAGAAACACACATACATACTCATTATCATATACACATATGCACAAATGAGTAACTGTTATTTGGGGATGCAGCTATTACTAATAATTCTCACACTCCTCAGAACCATTTACACAATAAGCTTCCACCAAGTCAAAAAAAAAACAACAAAAAAACAGCACTGAGAAGAAAACAGGACACCATAATAGGCTATGTTTCATTCTTCAGTTGGCAAATCTCAGAGGTTCAGCAATCTGGTCTAGATGTTTATACAAAGCCCCTTAGTGTGAAAAAGAAATCTTCGAAAAATAAGTCCAAAGCACAGGCTTTGCAATCCATGGATCATTTGTTAGCTGTGCAAGTGATTTAACCATTCTGAGCCTCTTGTTTTCTTATCTGTAAAATGGGAATAGAATTAGCATGTGTATTATAAGGTTGCTCGAATACACAAAGTCACAGCTATAGCATGTGGCACATAGTAATTAATTATAAATGATATTCCCCTGCTCCTTCTCCCTTTCGGAAATGCCAGAAAACACTTGTTTCATCTTGTACATTGACTCATTCTCTTAAGCATCTGTGATTAATGAAAAATATTCATGCTTAATGTCACCTGATTTTTTAAAAAAAGATTTTATTTATTTATTTGAAAGAGAAAGAGTGTGTGAGAGAGGGCATGAGTAGGGTGAGGCACAGAGGGAGAAGCAGACTCCCTACTGAGCAGGGAGCCTGAAGCCAGGGCCTGATCCTCTGGGACTCCGGGATTATGACCTTAGCCAAAGGCAGATGCTCAACTGACTGAGCCACCAGGCGCTCCTATGTCACATGACTTTTATATAACACATATTTTAGTGTGCAAAACGCTCCACAACCATTACCTAAATTGGTCTTCATCCAGACTCTGTGGGTAAATTAAATGTAGTTGCTCATACCAATTAGGCAGATAAACTAATGAAGATGGGGTATGGATTAGAAGCGATCCATAACTAGACCTCAAGTTTCCTGCTTCTTAGAAACATGGTGCTCCTTCTGCTTCTAACTATGACAGACGAACTAGCACTAAACTTGTCCTCCCACTGAAAAATACAAACTATAAAACTGGATAGAATATGCAAGGGCACTGTTTCCAGACACTGGGCAATAGGCAATATGAGACTGTGGCCTTTGAGAGATGAGCCAAACAGATGCTCTAGCTTTCTGCGTAGGTGCCTTTTCTGGATTGCAGCACAACGAGTTGGAAGCAAAAAGACGATCTGGCCAAGGAGGCAAAGATCAGATTTGGGGTTGCTGCTAAATCTGAGTAGGTATCAGAAAGAATGAATGAACTGTGCAGGAATGAATCACACAAGTACGGGACTGATATTATGTGTGAGGAGATGCATCACCAGAAGGAGCATATAATGAGCCTAACAATGCAGAGGGGCTGTAAAGCTGAGAGCTAACCAGAAATATCAGTGGCTGCCTAGGGCAGGGGATGTTAGAGTCTTCTCCGATCCAATGTATGGACATTGCTGAGATGAGACCCAAAATATGCAGAAGAAAAGAATAAACAGCAGAAATCAATGAATTAAAAAAATGATAAGAGATAAATTAAGCCAAAATTCTTCTTTGCAAACATTCATAAAGTTGATAAACCTCCAGCAAGACTGATCACACACACACACACACACAGATTTTTTAAAATAAGAAGCTAGTGAGTCAGTTTTATACTCTCTGTTATTTCCTCTACAATGTCACATTAATGGGGATGGGGATCTGGGGGTAGGCCTTCTTTAATAGCTTGTTAGCCTCTTTTCCCATGGATGAAAAGCTCCAAAACCAGATATAATACTAAAAAGACCATGCATTTCTATGACATCATATATTAGAGTGTCCTTCCACATCATCCCTTGTGGACCCCATTGCACCCCTATGTTCCACATAACGAAGGAGCTGGTTGAGGCCCAGAGATGCCATCTCATGGCCACGTACAAATGGCTAAAAAGTGACCAGCGCAGAACAAGGACCAACATTTTAACTTCTCTTATTTTCATATTCAAAAAAAGTTAAAAAGTTGCTGGTACTGAGGACTTTTACCTACCACCTATCAGTGACAGTACTTGGCCAATAATGTTTCCATTTTTTTTTTTAAGATTTTTTATTTATTTAACAGAGAACACAAGTAGGCAGAGGCAGGCAGAGAGAGAGAGAGGAAGGGAAGCAGGCTCCCCGCTGAGCAGAGAGCCCGATGCGGGGCTCAATCCCAGGACCCTGAGATCATGATCTGAGCCGAAGGCAGAGGCTTTAACCCACTGAGCCACCCAGGCACCCCAATGTTTCCATTTCTTTTATGACAATTTGTTTATTATTAAGGGAAGGGAATTTCCATTATTTTAAACCGTCAATACACACCAACAAAAAAGGCTTGTATCTCAATCAGATTCCAAGTTCTTCTTTTTGTCTTTTTAGTTTCAAATTAAAACAAAAAAGAGAAGTAAACTATAGGGGTTGCTTAACAACTAAAATGAAATGTAAACATATGTGAAACCCTAAAGAAAATTAAAGTTCAATCTAAATCCCTCTCTTTATTTCAATGAGCTCATTAGTCAACAAGAAATGAATGAAACTATAACAAGGTAACACGAGTCACTAACAAAATAACATATCAATCATTTTAATTAGCATACTTTTTTGTAATCTACAATAGTTTCCTTTTCATTTCAAGGGAATCCTCTCAGCTGTTTCATTTGTTTTGAATTCAAGTGATAAGAATGCTAATTACAGGTTTTTTTTTAAAGTGTTATTTATTTAGTTTTTCGTATTTTTAAAAGTGAGAGAAATGAAGAAGGGAGGCTCCTATTTCCGACCCAAAGGAGACCTTTAGCAGAAAGGAGATTAGAACTTTGGCTCCAGTTCTGAGGTAATCATTCCTGGAAGACTTTGGTGCATCTAGAAGTTGCTAATCCCTCTCCATCTCTATCCCTTCTTTCTGCAACTGCTATTTCTAAACACATGCTGGAAGCAAATGGCTTGGATTCAAATCATTACCAGCTATGTGACTTTGGGCAAGAGATTCAACCTGATTGGACTTTAGTTTACTCACCTGTAAAACAGGGCTGTTGTAAAGACAGTTACTGTATGTAAAGTGCTTAAAGGAGAAGGTGGCTATGTAAGTATCTCCCAATGGTATTATTACTATTACTCAATTTCTTGCCAGCTGTCTTCTTTGCTCCATTCCATGACACCATCTTAATTCATGAAGGGGACCGGTCAGATGGCTAAGACCTTGAGTTTTGGCATTAGAAAATTTAGTTTTGAATTCAGGCCACAAGTCCCATCTAATTTCTTCCGCCCTTCTGAACCTCAGTTTCATTATCTTTACATTGAAGATAAAATTCATTTCTGTTTTGGAGGGGTATTCTTCAAGCTATTCTTTCCTGAGACTCTACATGCCCTCATTCTGTGCACTCATTTGGGCAGCCTCGACTCAAAAGCTAACTCCAGTGTCCAACTGTCCTACCTTCTCCCTTCCGTACCTGCAGCCCATCTCAGGGCTCTTCTCTTTTTATCTTGGGTTGCTGCTGTTCATGAAGGTAATATGTTGACTATCTGTTAGTCAGCGAGCTGCTTGAGGGAACAACTCAAGTCATATTATCTTCACATCACCACTTAGATCAAAGTGATTTGGATCCAAAAGACACAGGGTGCATGGAAGAGGCTATCAGAGCTATGGGAGAAATAAAGTGACCACAAGTAATCCTAAAAATGAAGAGATGCACCATAGCCCCTTGTGTCAGGATGTCACACATCACGTCCCAACTTCCCTGTTCTTATATAAAGTGTACATGGCAAAAACATCCTTCTTCAAGTGTTTCATTTAGACACTGACTTTCAAGATCCTTTCCCACTATAGTATTTTTTTTTTTTTTAATGTCCTATCCCCTCTATCACTTTCAAATCCAGTGTAGGAAACTTGCTAATCTCTTTCCTGGATTGTCTCATTCATCCATTTACCCATGTATTCCTCCAATAACCATATATAACTTATCAGTAATGCAAAAGCACTGCATAGGGCACTGAAAATATAAAAATAAAGAGTACACCTTTCTGACCTACTGAGGCAATTTGGTGCAGAAAATTTCAATTTAATTTAAACTGAGTGAGCATATTTGGTTCTGGGGTGTGTGATTATGACTAAAATATGGGTCTCAAGGAGCTCATAGGCCTAGTAAGAAAACTAACCCTTAGAAAGTTCTTATAAGTTTGATATATGTTGAAATGCAAATATCAGACAGAAATTTATAAATCGAGGTGTAACAGTATAATATAATACTGCTTGAACACCAAATAAGGTAATGTGGATAAACTGCTTATTATATGCTAACTATTTTTAGAACTCTTATGACAATATTTTCCTTGCAGAATCACTGTGAGAAGTAAATGGGATAATGGATGTAAGCAACCAGCATGCAATACTTATTAGGTTCTCTCTTTCCTTTTCTGGTAACGCATTTGGTCAATGTAGGTTCCATAATACATCATCCAAAGGGAATGCTTCAGGAATTCCATGACCTCCTTATAATTTTCTCTTTCCACAGGTTTCTGCATGTGGCAGTTCAATCCTGCTGTCATCTCAGACTCCCACATTATTGTTAACCACTTGACAGCCTAATCTTTATCACGCAGCAAGGCAAGACCATTGCTCCCACTCTGGGCAACTCAAGTGCCACAAGTGATCTACTGTGGCCACCACCCACTGGACACTAACCACAGCATCACTGCCCTGACAGGTAGATTAAGAATCTTCTTGGGGGTAGCACAATGCATCTGTGCCCTCAAAAAAAGTTACAGAAGGAAACAGACATTCACCCATGGAATGGAAATCAGGAGGTGTGTGATTCTGAATTTCTTTTAAACAAAACAAAGTTTGCTTTTCAAATGTACCTTCTTTCTTTTGTTCATCACATATAATAACTTTTTAATCAAACATTTAATAAGGGTAAACTGTGGGCTTAGAACTGTGCTAGATGATGGTGAGTCAGAGATGGATAAGACATTACCTCAGCACTCAAGGACCTCGGAATCCAATAGAAAAGACAAAGAAATATTAAAATTTACTTAAGTGTACATGAGAAGAACACACAAGGTACTGATTAGCACTCCATCTGGCCATGCTGGGAAAGGTTTCATAGAAGAAGTAACACCTTATGCTTTGGATGGTAGACCTAAGCTGAACGAGTTTTATTTAATAAGCAATTATTGGACAATTTGTATATATTGACAATATGCTAAGGTTTGAGCTACAAACATTAACATGGTGCTAATTTGAAATACTAAGGAGCTCATAGCCTAGTAACTGAGCATACAGTATGTTCTAGAAGAGAAGGATTAGTTGTCAAGGAGTGTGAGAACATGGCATGAAGAAGAATAATGAGCACTGTAGATTTAGGGGTGATGGGGAATAGTTGGAGATGAGGTTGTACCTGACTCAAAGATTTTCATAAACTGTTAAGGGAGGTAGCAAAAAAAATTTGGATCTTGTTTTTTTTGAAAATGAACAAATGTAAAGGTTTTTGTTCCTAAGTGGGAGAAAGATGAATACATAAAGCTATTCCCATTCCCAAATGAGAGAAGAATGATCTAGAGCTACTCCTCCAGTGGGGTTCATGAATCAGCAGCATCATCTTCAGGTAGAGCTGCTTAGCAGTGTAGAATCCCAGGCCCCACTCAGGGTTACTGCAGCAGAATCTGCGTATCAACAAGATCCCCAATAAGCAGATGAAACACATACATGTTCAAGTCTGAGAAGCATTTCCCTAGGAATCCAAGCAGCTTACTCATGGCCACACAAGTGATCAATAATCAGACATAGCTTTCCTGACCTTTCCCCCCAATACTCTTTCCCTTCCCTGCCTATGACTGCATCCCCACGTCAGGGTGGGGCAGGAGATTTCTTGTTTCCTGTCATTCATACCTGAGTAGAGAGATCAGGTCCTTCTGGAAAGGACAGGCCTGAAGGGGAATTTCATTCTGGCCAGGAGAGTATTTGGAAAAATATTAATATAGTCAGACTCTACCACATCAGTGATTATTACGATTTTAGTTCATGCACTGTCCCAGCAGATATTTTGTGCTAAAGACCGTCTATCCTTAAAGCAAGCAATAAGAATAATAATAATAAAAATTTTATTTTGATGGAATTTGAATTATTCAGGTAAGCAAACATTTCTTTTTTATTTTTTATTTTTTTAAAAGATTTTATTTATTTATTTGATAGAGATCACAAGTAGGCAGAGAGGCAGAGAGAGAGGAGGAAGCAGGCTGTCCGCAGAGCAGAGAGCCCTATGCGGGGCTCGATTCCATGACGCTGGGATCATGACCCGAGCTGAAGGCAGCGGCCTTAACCCGCTGAGCCACCCAGGTGCCCCAGTAAACATTTCTTTTAAGAGGAACAACTCCAAGATGCTACATATGTCAGGAGCACACACTGACAGTGCCGGTTGAGTGGCATGCAGCAGTGCCAAGGGAGTGACAGAGGCACTACAATAGGCCACAGCATGCCATCAGTGAGAGAAAGGATGTTTTTGGCAAAGGAATGTGGGGCTTTCTCAGGACTTTGAGTGCTTAAGAATGGTTGGGGACAGACAGAGGATTTTAAAAAGACTGTCAGGAACTATGTTTTATGATTCCCCGGAATATTTATGAGTGAAGCAAAAATTAGAATTTTTATTTTTTTTAAATTATTTTTATTTATTTTTAAAGATTTTATTTATTTATTTTAGAGAGAGAAAAAAAAAGAGAGAGCAAGTGCAGGGGGACTGGGAGAGGGATAGGGAGAATCTCAAGCAGGCTCAACACCAAGTGCAGAGCATGACATGGGGTTTGGTATTACGACCCTGAGATTGTGACCTGAGCAGAAACCAAGAGTTGGTTGTTTAACTGACTGAGCCACCCAAGAACCCTGCAAATATTGGAATTTCTGTTCAGGATGAGCTTCTTTACACATGATGACACTCCAGTACTGAGCTTGGTGTTCTGTTTTACATAGAACTTCAAGAAGAGGAACAAAAATAACATTTCTATTAAGGCTCTTATCTGAATTTTGAATTAGTTTGTAATGATGCCCCTCTCTTTAATGAACTATGCTTCCCAGTACTCATACCCTTGTATGGTTCCCTCCCTTTAAATCTAGGCTGGACCTACATCTTGTCATCAGCAGGACCCAGGAGAAGTGACACTCTGCAACTTCTTAAGTCAAGATTGTAAGAAGTCTTGCCTGGATCTCTTGGAATACTCATTTTTATGAAGCTTCATACAATCCACATTTAATCTTTATCACATCCCTATGAATTAACAAATTAAGTATGATATAGTTAAAGTCTTAGAAATCATGTATACAATGAGGAACAAAACAAAGAAGACTGCTGCCCTCAGAGAGTTCATGGTTGATTCCATCATTCCCTCTCTCCCAGGTAGCCTTTTTAACTTCCCTGTTCTAGTCTCTCATCAAAGCTGGGTAGGATCTTGAAAACCCATACTTCAAATTGTACACAACTAGCTGATGTTCTACCTAACCCTGGACTCTTCTCCTTCTAGTCCATTAGCATGTCATTATTCACTACTAGACACATCACCTTAAAATCCCATTAAATCTTGTCACTTCCCTGTCAAGAGACAAAAGTGATGTATCAGATTAATGAATCCATAAACTTCAAAAGAAACAAGTGAAATCAGAAGGGGCTAATAACTACTAGAATGTCATGAGGTTTTCAGTGAGGTTATAGTGGGAATCATTTAATATGAGAACTAGAAGACTAGGAGACAGAGTGCAATGTCTGAATTTGAAACAACAGAGTAGAAAAGTCCTGGTGATGACTGTGTCTGGATCCAGAGGGTAGGCAAGTAATAATGGCTGAGGTTGCATGAAACAAAAGTATTGCAATTTGGAACATTTAGAAGGTGAGTTAACAGGATGTTGTGTGGTAGATCCACAAAACTTAAGTCTTTATAAAAATAAAACTTATAACAAGAATTTGGGTACAGATTAAGATTATGAATCAAGTACCAGGTATTTATAAGGAATGAGGGGGAAAGGTGGTAGATAACCTTAGAAGACACGCAAGATGGTAAATTAGAATTCACTTTCAAAGACAGTGAAGTGGTCATTTAGAAGAAGCTCTGGGGAATTAGAATTTGAACCTCTATCGGCTGGCCTGTGGTCAGTGGTATGTTCATTCATTTGTCCTGAAGTTTCTGTGAGTTCACTTTACACAAAGAACTGGATTGAGATGTGAGAGGAAAAAGCCCTCACTGAATGGTGTCCTTGGGAGGAAACTTCCCAAGGGGATACAATAGTCCCTCAGAATCAGACCCTACAGAGCAGTGCTTGCAGTAAATAGATGAGGTTTTTTTTTTTTTTAATCACACAAAATTGTTTTTCATTACCACTTTTGGATCATGATTATGGGAATTCAATTTCATAATCATTGTTTACATAGAAAGAAAAATCAAGAACCATTTAGGGAAAACAAAGTAATTGCTAATATTGCCAAGTCATTGATTCTTGGTATTATTAGTAGCAAGTCAAGGTGGCCACCTCGTGATTTTGTTCTTTGTCCTAATTTCCTGTCAATTTCGTTGACATTTAAGTCTTTAGTATTACCACCTTCAGAGGACAAATAATGGAAAAGAAACAGGGAGTGAAGAAATAATGCTACTGTGGTTGGTCTAGTCTTTCCGTTATATATTCCTTTTAGATCTCTCATCTAATTTGTTTCTATTAACATGCTTGAACTTCATAATAAGCATGAATCATTTTGTGGGATTGTTGAAACACAGGCTATCAGACCACAGCCCCAGAGATATTACTGCAGTCTGGGGTGAGGCCAAATAGTCTGCATTTCTAACAAGTTCTCAGGTTTTTTTTGATGCTGCTAGTAAAGGAACCTCACTTTGAAAATCACTGACATATAGAATTCAGGGGTTCTGGGTTTGATTCCTGGGACAAATATACTTACAGCCTTGAGCAAGTTACTAAACTCTCTGATGTAGTTTCTTTATTCGTAAAAGAGGACTATATATATAAAAAAGGACTATAAACAATATCTTCTTCTAGAGATAGCTGCAATGATTAAGGGAATTAATACATGTGAAATATTTTTGTAAACCAAAAGGCTATAAAATATTAGTTTATAATCCCCAT
Organism: Taxidea taxus jeffersonii; assembly: GCA_003697995.1. NCBI lineage: Eukaryota > Metazoa > Chordata > Mammalia > Carnivora > Mustelidae > Taxidea > Taxidea taxus. The sequence goes on along the minus strand of ML110268.1, from coordinate 73,755 downwards.
TTTATTTTATTTATTTATTTTTAGAGAGGGAGAAAGGGAGAGAAATGGAAGGGAGGGGTAAAGGGAGGGGGAGAAGGAGAATCTTTTTTTGATTTTTTTATTAACATATAATCTATCATTTGTTTCAGGGGTACAGATCTGTGATTCATCAGTCTTTTTTTTTTTTAAAGACTTCATTTATTTATTTGTCAGAGAGAGATCACAAGTAGGCAGAGAGGCAGGCAGAGAGAGAGAGGGGGAAGCAGGCTACTTGCTGAGCAGGGAGCCCGATTTGGGGCTTGATCCCAGGACCCTGAGATCATGACCTGACCCGAAGGCAGAGGCTTAACCTACTGAGCCACCCAGGTGCCCCTGTGATTCAACAGACTTACACAACTCACAGTACTCACTATACCACGATATCCTCCTCAATGTTTATCACCCAGCCACCTCCCCTTCACCATGCCTCTCAGCCCCCTCCCCTTCAGGAGAAGTGGAATCTTAAGCAGGCTCCACACCCAGTATAGAGCCCAATGCAGGGCTTGATCCCACAACCCTGAGATCATGACTTGAGCTGAAATCAAGAGTTGGATGCTTAATAGACAGATCCACCCAGGAGCACCATCACTATATTTTATTTAATTCAATATATCCAAAGTGTTATGTCAACATGTAATCAAATAAAAGTTATTTTTAAGATATTATTTTATGGAGAGGGAGGGGCAAAGATGGCAGGGGGTAGGGGACCCTATTTCAACTGGTCCCATGAATTGAGAAGGTTATCTGCCAGACCACTCTGAACACCCATGAAATCAGCCTGATATTTAAGAGGATATATCCAGATCTTTACAAACAGAGTATCTCCGGTGGTTGGTTTTGAGGTATGAAGCAGGAAGCCATGATTCTGCAGGCAGATATTGAAAGATAAATGGAAGGGGAAGGGAGCCTCCAGGATCCTGCACTGCTAGAGTGCAAAAGCCTCCTACACTGGGGACCAGGCCCAGGCTTACAGAGCAATAGCAATGGGGAAAGGTCTTTAGGGCAGCCCTGCAGACTGAAATCTGGAGCAGTGGGGGGGTTCATGTGTGAAATGGGGGCAGCTGGTGGTTTTAGAAGTACAAAGGGCAGAGACGTATCTGGACCTGGAAGCAAGGGCTGGGAGAGCTGCTGTGGGGTGCACAATCCAGGATTCTGCAGTTTGTGGCAGCATAGACAGAAGTGGGAACAGTGTGGTCTGGAGAGCTCACTGAAGGGCAGACTGTGATCTCTCTCTTCTTTTTATTTATTTATTTATTTATTAGTTAGAGAGAGAGAGCACAGGCAGACAGAGAGGCAGGCAGAGGCAGGCTCCCTGCCGAGCAAGGAGCCCAATGTGGGACTCGATCCCAGGACGCTGGGATCATGACCTGAGCCGAAGGCAGCCGCTCAACCAACTGAGCCACCCAGGCGTCCCTGATCTCTCTCTTCTGAGACAGAGGTATGGATACTCTCACTTGTGCTCTGACTCTCAGGACAGTGGGAGGTGGACACAGAAAGCCATCAGAGAGCAAAAGCCCCCCCCAAAACTGATTTTCACTGAACCCATCCACCACCACAGAGGGTAGGGCAACTCTGCCCTACAGGGTTGCCTAAGTAACAGCGGGAGAGGCCCCTGCCCCAGAGGACAGGCTGGAAGAAAAGGAGGCCAACAACACTAAGGTCCCTATAAAACAGGTGCATCTTGCTTGGGTTGTGGTCAATAATTTGGACTCTGTACATTCCCTCAACCACCCCTCAACAGAATAACTAAAAGTAGAAGTTATTATTTCTTAATAAAATTAAGAAATATTAAGGCTCCCTTCCCTTCCATTTATCTTCCAATATCTGCCTGCAGAATCATGGCTCCCTGCTTCATACCTCAAAACCAACCACCGGAGATATTCTGTTTGTAGAGATCTGGGTATATCCACTTACATATCAAGCTGATTTCGAGGGTGTTCAGAGTGTTCTGGTAGATAACCTTCTCAATTCAGGGGACTGGCTGAAATAGGAAAAAATCAGAGACAGTGACCTCTACCTCAGAACTAATGGGCATGGATATAAACAAGATGTTAGAAATAGACTTCAGGGTAACAGTTATGTAGACCATGGCTAAGATGGACAAAACTATTAATGGCAACACAGATTCTCTAAGGGCAAAAATGAAAGCTGATTTGGCAGAACTTAAAAATGCTATCAATGAAATCCAATCTAATTTACATACTATAACAGCTAGGGTAAAAGAGGCAGAAGAATGAATTAGTGGTTGAACTGATAGAAAAGAAGGAACAGGAGGAGGCCTGGAAGAAACAGCTTAAAATCCATGAAAACAGAATTAGAGAAATAAATGATGCCATGAAACGTCCCAATGTCTGAATTTTTGGGATCCTGAGGGGATGGGGAGAGAGAGAGAGGACTAGAAGATAGCAAATCCTAGCTGAGAACTTCCCTAATCAGGGGAAGGAAACAGCATTTGTGTCCTAGAGGCAGAGAGGACCCCACCTAAAATCAAGGAGAACAGACCAATGCCCCAGCATGTAATTGTAAAACTCAAAAATCTTGGAACTGAGGAAACCATCTTAAGGACAGTTGGGGGAAGAGATTCCTTAGGTACAGAGAAAGGAATATCAGAATAATGTCAGACCTGTCCACAAAGACCTGGTAAGCCAAGAAGGGCTGGCAAGACATATTCGGGGTACTAAATGAGAAGAACATTCATCCAAGAATACTTTATCCAGTAAGGTTGTCATTCAGAATGGATGGAGAGATAAGGAGCTTCCAGGACTGGCAGAAACTGAAAGAATATGTGACCACTAAGCTGGCACTGCAAGAAATATTAAGGGGGGTTCTATAAAAGGAGAAAGACCCCAAGAGTGATACAGAACAGAAATATACAGAGACAATCTATAGAAACAAGGACTTCACAGGCAACATGATGACAGTAAAATCATATACTTCAATAATCACTATCAAATTGAATGGCCTAAATGCTCCCAGAAAATGGCATAGGGCTGCAGATTGGATGAAAAGACAGGACACATCCATATGCTGTTTATAAGGGACTCCTTTGAACCTAAAGATGCATCCAGACTGGAAGTGAAGGGATGGAGAACAATCTTTCGTGCCAAAGGACCTCAAAAGAAAGCTGGGGTGGCAATTCTCACATCAGACAAATTAGATTTTAAGCTAAAGACTGAGTTAGAGATACAGAAGGACACTGTATCATTCTTAAAAGGTCTATCCAACATGAAGATCTAACAATTGTAAATATCTATGCCTCCAACATGAGAGCAGTCAACTACATAAGCCAACTGTTAATCAAAATAGAGACACACTGGTAATAATATGTTAATTGTAGGGGATCTTAACACTCCATGCTCAGCAACAGACAGATCATCTAAGCAGAAAATCAACAAAGAAACAAGAGCTTTGAATTACACACTGGACCAGATGGACCTCATAGATATATACAGAACATTTCACCCTAAAACAACAGAATATTCATTCTCAAGCACACATGGAACTTTCTCCAGAATAGACTACATACTGGGTCACAAATCAGGTTTCAACTGATACCAAAAGATTGAGATTATTCCCTGATATTCTCAGACCACAGTGCTTTGAAACTGGAACTCAATCACAAGAAAAAGCTTGGGAGAAATTCAAACACGTGGAAGCTAAAGACCATTCTGCTCAAGAATGTTTGGGCCAACCAGGAAATCAAAGAACAACTTAAACAATTCATGGAAACCAATGAGAATGATAACACATCAGTCCAAACCTATAGGATACAGCAAAGGCAGTCCTAAGGGGGGAATACATAGCCATCCAATCCTCACTCGAAAAAATAGAAAAATCTCAAATACACAAACTATCTTTACACCTTAAAGAACTGGGGAATCAAGAACAAATTAAGCATAACCCATGCACAAGAAGGAAAATAATTAAGATTAGAGCAGAGATAAATGAATTAGAAACCTGAAATACAGTAGAACACATCAATGAAACTAGAAGCTGGTTTTCTGAAAGAATTAATAAGATTGATAAACCACTGGCCAGATTTATCCAAAAGAAAAGAGAAAGGACCCAAATTAATAAAATTATGAACGAAAGGGGAGAGATCATGACTAATACCAAGGACATAGAAACAATCATTAGACATTATTATCAATAGCTATATGCCAATAAATCAAGCAACCTGGAAGAAATGGATGCATTTCTGGAAACCTATAAACAACCAAGACTGAAACAGGAAGAAATTGACAACCTGAATAGACCAGTAACAAGTAACTGAATAACCAGCAACAAGATTGAAGCAGTGATAAAAGAACTCCAAAAAAACAAGAGTCTGGGACCAATGGATTCCCTGGGGTATTCTACCAAACATTCAAAGAAGAAATAATACTTATTCTCATGAAGCTGTTTCAAAAAAAAAAAAAAAAGAAGAAACAGAACGAAAGCTTCCAGACTCACTCTCTGAGGACAGCATTATCTTGATCCCAAAACCAGGCAAAGCCTCCATCAAAAAGGATAATTTCAGACCAATATCCCTGATGAATATGGATGCCAAAATTCTCAACAAGATCTTAGTTAATAGGATCCATAACATTAAAAGTTTATTCACCATGACCAGGTGGGATTTATCCCTGTGATGCAAGGGTGGTTCAACAATTGCAAATCAATCAATGTGATAGAACAAATAATAAGAGAAGAGACAAGAACCAATTGGTCCTCCAAATTGATGCAGAAAAGGCATTTGACAAAATATAGCATCCTTTCCTGATTAAAACTCTTCAGAATGTAGAGATAGAAGGAACATTTCTCAATTTCATAAAATCCACCTATGAAAAACACACCCTGAATATCATTCACAATGAGGAAAAGCTGAGAGCCTTTCCCTTAAGATCAGGAACATGACAAGGATAACCACTCTCACCACTATTGTTCATCATAGTACTAGAAGCCCTAGCAACAGCAGACAACAAAAAGAAATAAAAGGTATTCAAATTGACAAAGAAGAAGTCAAACTCTCTCTCTTCACAGATGACATCATACTTTCTGTGGATTCCATTCCCAAATTACTGGTACTCATTTAGCAATTCAGTAATGTGATAGGATACAAAATCAATGCACAGAAATCAGTTGCTTTCTTATACACTAACAATGTAACTGTAGAAAGAGAAATTAGAGAACAGATTCTATTTACAAAAGCACCAAAAACCATAGGATACCTTGGAATAAGCCTAGCCAAAGAGGTAAATTATCTATACTCGAGGAACTACAGAACACTCATGAAAGAAACTGAAGAAGACACACAAGATGGAGAAACATTCCATGCACATGGATTGGAAGAACAAACAATGTTACAATGTCCATGCTGCCCAGAGCAATCTATACTTTCAACAACATCCCGATCAAAATACCAATGGCATTTTTCCAAGTGTTGGAACAAATAATCCTAAAATTTTATGGAACCAGAAAAGACTCTGAAATGCCAAGGAAATGTTGAAAAAGAAAAACAAAGCTGGAGGCATCATGTTGTCTGATTTCAAGCTATATTGCAAAGCTGTGATCACCAAAACAGCATTGGTACTGGCACAAAAATGGACACATAGACCAATGGAACAAAATAGAGAGCCCAGATATGGACCCTCAACTCTATGGTCAACTAATACTCAACAAAGCAGGAAAAAATATCCAATGGAAAAAATAAAGTCTCTTCAATAAATGGTGCTTGGAAAATTGGACCTCTATATACAGAATAATGAAACTTGACCATTCTCTTACACCAAACACAAAGAGAAACTCAAAATGGATGAAAGACTTCAATGTGAGACAGTAATCCATCAAAATTCTGGAGGAGAACATAGGCAGTAACCTCTTCAATATCAGCTACAGCAATTTCTTTCCAGACATGTCTCCAAAGGCAAGGGAAACAAAAGCAAAAATGAACTTTTGGGACTTCTTCAAGATAAAAACTTCTGCACAGCAAAGGAAATGGTCAAGAAAACCAAAAGACAATTGACAGAATGGAAGAAGATATTTGCAAATGACACTACAAAGGGCTCATATCCAAGATAATCAACACACACAAAACAGATAATCACATCAATAAATGGGCAGAAGACATGAACAGACACTTCTCCAAAGAAGACGTACAAATGGCTAACAGATGCATGAAAAAATGTTCATCATCATTATCCATCAGGGAGATTCAAATCAAAACCACATTGAGATACCACCCTATACCAGTTAGAATGGCCAAAATTGACAAGGCAAGAAACAACAAATGTTGGAGAAGCTGTGGAGAAAGGGGAACCCTTTTACACTGTTGGGGGGAATGCAGGTCAGTACAGCCACTTTGGAAAATAGTGTGGAGGTTCCTTAAAAACTTAAAAATTGAGCTACCCAGCAACTGCACTACTGGGCATTTACCCCAAAGATAGAGATGTAGTGAAAAGAAGGGCCATGTGAACCCCAAAATTCATAGCAGCAATGTCCACAATAGCTAAACTGTGGAAAGAGCCAAGATATCCTTTAACAGATGAATGGGTAAAATGGTTCATATATACAATGGAATATAACTAAGCCATCAGTAAAGATGAATACCCAACTTTTGCATCAACATGGATGGGACTGGAGGAAATTATGGTAAGTGAAGTAAGTCAAGCAGAGAAAGTCAATTATCGTATGATTTCACTTATTTGTGGAACATAAGGAATAACATGGAGGACATTAGGAGAAGGAAGGGAAAAATGAAGGGGGGTTGGGAATCAGTATGAGAGATAAGCCATGAGAGATTATGTACTCTGAGAAACAAACTGAGGGTTTTAGAAGAGACAGGGGTGAGGGGCTGGGTTAGCCTGGTTATGGGTATTAAGGAGGACACATATTGCATGGAGCACTGGGTGTTATACATAAACAATGAGTCATGGAATACTACATCAAAAACTAATGATGTACTGTATGGTGACTAACATAACATAATAAAGAAAGATATTATTTTATTTTTAATAGTGCTGTGACACATTACATATTACTTTCAGTTGTATATCATGATTCAATATTTGTATATGTTGTGAAATGATCACCACAATAAGTCTAGCTAATATCTGTCACTACATACAGTTACAACTTTTTCTTGTGATGAGGACTTTCAAGACCTACTCTCTTAGTAACTTTCAATGATCAATACAGTATTATTAACTATAGTCAATGTGCTGTACATTATATCCTCATGACTTAATTATTTTATAATTGTAATTGTGTACTTTCTGACCCCTTTCACTCATCTCCCCACCTCCAGCAACTATAAATCTGTTTTGTGTATATAGGAAGTTGGTTCGTTGTTGTTGTTTAAAATTGCACATATAAGGAAGATTATACAGCTTTTATCTTTGTCTGTCTTACATCACTTAGCGTAATACCCTCAAGGTACATCCATGATGTCACATTTTACAGGATTTCCTCTATTTTTAAAGCCAAATAATATTCCACTGTATGTATATATCAATTTTTCTCTGTTGATTTAACCACTGATGGATATAGGTTGTGTCCACATCTTGACTATAATAAATAATGCCAAATGAACACGGGGGGCATGGATCTTTTCAAACTGGTGTTTTTATTTCATGCAGATAAATACCCAGAAATGGAATTGCTGAATCATATGGTACTTCTGTTTTTAATTTTTTAGGGAACCTCCAGACAGTTTTCCATAAAGTACACACTAGTTTGCATTCCCATAAACAATATATTAAGGTTACAATTTCCATGGCCCTGGCAATACTTGTATTTTGTTTGTTTGTTTGTTCTTAAACAATAGTCATCCTGACAGGTGTCATGTTGTATCTCATTGTTGTTCTCATTTGCATTTCATTTTATGTTTTCTTTGTATTAATGTCTATTCAAGCTTTTTGCCCCTTTTAAAAAAAAATGGGTTATTTGTTCTTTAGCTATTTTGGTGTAGGTATTCCTTATATATAGTGTATACTAACCCCATATCAGATATATGGTTCACAAATACTTTCTCCCATTCCATACCATAGGTTGCTTTTTCACTCTTGTTGGTTAGATATCCAATTTTCAAAACCATTTGTTGAAGAGACTATCCTGTTTCTGTTTGCAGTTTGGCACTCTTGTTAAATATCAGCTGACTCTATATATGGGCTCTCTATTTTGTTCCACTGATCTACATACCTGTTCTTCTGTCAGTTCCATACTGTTTTAACTACTGTAGCTTTGTAATATATTTTGAAGATAGGATGTATGAGCATTTCAGCTTTGTTCTTTCTCAAGACTGTTTTTTTTTTTTAAAGATTTTATTTATTTATTAGAGAGAGAGAGAGCACAGGCAGACAGAGAGGCAGGCAGAGGCAGAGGGAGGAGCAGGCTCCCTGCCGAGCAAGGAGCCTGATGTGGGACTCGATCCCAGGACGCTGGGATCATGACCTGAGCCGAAGGCAGCCGCTTAACCAACTGAGCCACCCAGGCGTCCCTCTCAAGACTGTTTTGACTGTTCAATGTTTTTTATGTTCCATATGAATTTTAGAATTTTTTTTTCTTAAAATGTCAATGGTATTCTGATACAAATTGCATTGACTCTGTAGATTACTCTGGGTAAAGCAGACATTTTTACAACATTATGTCTTCCAATCAATGAAAAGAGAATGTCTTTCCATTTATTTGTGTCTCCTTTCATTTCTTTTAGCAATGTTTGTAGTTTTCAGTATACCATTTTCCACTCATTTATTCCTAACCATTTTATTTTTCATGCTATTGCGAATGGTACTGTTTTCTTAGTTTCTTTTTGAGATTGTTCACTGTTAATGTGTATAAATGAAACTAATTTTATGTTGATTTTATAGCCTGAAACAATCTTAATTTTAATTCATTTACTATTATGTGGACTCTTTAGGACTTGTTACATTTAAAATGATGTCGTCCAGCGGTGCCTGGGTGGCTCAGTCATTAAGTGTCTACCTTTGGCTCAGGTCATGATCCCAGGATCCTGGGATCTAGCCCTGCATGGGGCTCCCTGGTCCATGGGAAGCCTGCTTCTCCCTGTTCTACTCCCCCTACTTGTGTTCCCTCTCTTGCTGTGTGTCTCTCTGTTAAATAAATCAAATACTTTTTTTTTAAATAAAATAAAATACTGTCATCTGGAACAAAATAATTTTACTTCTTCATTTCTGATCTGAATGTATTTTGCTTCTTTTCCTTGTTTTATTTTACTGCTCTGGCTTGGACCTTCAGTACTATTCTGAATAGAAGTGGTGAGAGTGGATCTCCTTGCCTTTAGCTGTGGGATTTTCATATTTGGACTTTATTATATTGTTATTTCTGCTCTATTCTGTCATTTCCCTCCTTTTGCTAACTTAGGGCTTAGTTTTTTGTTTTTTGTTTTTCTAGCTTCTTGGGAGAAGGGTTTATTTGACTTCTTTCTTCTTTTCTAATACAGGTGCTTACCACTACAAGCTTCCCTCTTAGCACCAATTTGCTAGATCCCATAAGTTTTGCTATGTTTTCATTTCATTTATCTCAAGGTATTCTCTAATCCCTCTTTTGACTTATTCTTTGACCCATTGGTTGATCAAGAGTATGTTGTTCAAATTGCACATATTTGTGAGCTTTTCAGTTCTCCTACTAATTTCTAGATTAATTTCATTACAGTCAGAAAAGATACTTGATATAATTTTAGTTTTCAAAAAGGCTGTGTTAAAGACTTGGTTTGTGACCCAGTATGGTATGCTTACTAGAGAGTGTTCTGTGTGTGCTTGAGATGAATGTGTATTCTGCTGCTATTGGGTGGAACATCCTATATTTATCTGTTAATTCCATTTTGTCTATAGAGTTGTTCTAGTCCTCTGTTTTCTTTTTTTTTTTAAATTTTATTTTATTTTATTTATTTGTCAGAGAGAGAGGGAGAGAGAGCTAGCGAGCACAGGCAGACAAAGTGGCAGGCAGAGGCAGAGGAAGAAGCAGGCTCCCCGCCGAGCAAGGAGCCCGATGTGGGACTCGATCCCAGGACGCTGGGATCATGACCCGAGCAGAAGGCAGCTGCTTAACCAACTGAGCCACCCAGGCGTCCCTAGTCCTCTGTTTTCTTATTGACTTTTTTAATGCTGTGTGCATTATTGAAAGTGGGGTCCTGGGGTGCCTGAGTGGCTCAGTGGGTTAAAGCCTCTGCCTTCGGCTCAGGTCATGATCCCAGGGTCCTGGGATCCAGCCCTGAATCAGGCTCTCTGCTCAGCAGGGAGCCTGCTTCCCCCTCTCTCTCTGCCTGCCTCTCTGCCTACTTGTGATCTCTGTCTGTCAAACGAATAAATAAAATACTAAGAAAAAAAAAAAGAAAGCGGGGTACTAAAATCTCCTATTATTAATGTATTGCTATCCCTTTTCTCTTCAGTTCTATTAATGTTCATTTCATATATTTGGATATTCTGATCCTGGGTATACAGACATTTATAATTGTTATATCTTCCTGGTGCTTTGACCCTTTTATTCATTATATAAATGTCCTCTGTCTTTTGTGATCCTTTTTGACCTAAAGACTATTTTGTCTGATATCAGCATGGCCACCCCTGCTCTCTTAATGATTACTATTTGTATGGGATGTCTTTTTCATCCATTCCATATCTTCTTAATGAGGAATTTAATTAATTTACACTTAATTACTGGTAGGGAAGGACTTACTATTGTCATTTTGTTAATTCTTTTCTGTCCTGTAGTTTTGTGTTTTTTGTTTGTTTGTTTGTTTGTTTTCTCTCTTGAGATCTTCCTTTGTGTTTTATTCATTTCTTTGTAGTGACATGCTTTTATTCTTTTCTCATTTTCTTTTGTGTGTCTGCTGCAGTTATATTTTGTAGTTACCATAGGACTTATACACAACATAACAATCTATTTTAGATAACAATTTAAATTACATACAAAAACTCTATTTTTTTATTGCTTCTCCTTCCATACTTTGTTATTGATGTCACAAATTACATCTTTTTATATTGTGTATTCATTAACATATTTTTATAGTTATTGTTATTACTTATGCTTTTGTCTTTCAACTTCTATGCCTGTGTTAAAAGTTGTTTATGTACTGACATTACAATATTACAATATTCTGTATTTGTCTATATATTTACCTTAACCAGCAAGCTTTATACTTTCAAATCCTTTTGTGTTTCTGCCTAGTGTCCTTTTATTTCAACTGGAAGGACTCCTATTAGCATTTCATGTAAAGTGGGCCTAGTGTTGATAAACTCTTTTAGCTTTTGTTTTTCTGAGAAAGGCTCTATTTTCATTTTAAAAGATAGCTTTGCCAGGTTTAGTATTCCTGGTTGGCAGTTTTATTCTTATGGCACTTTGAATATATCATTCCATGCCTTTTTGATTGGCTATGCTTCTGCTGAGAAATCTCCTGAGTGAGTGTTATAGAGTCTCCATTGTACATGATGAATTTCTTTCCTTTTTATGCTTAAAAAAATCCATCTTTGTCTTTGACATTTGAAAATTTGATTATAATGTGTCTCGGTGTGGATTTCTTTAGAGTCATCTTAGTCAATTGCACTACAGTGTGTTTACCCCAAAAATACAGATGTAGTGAAAAGAAGGGTCATCTGTACTCCAATATTCATAGCAGCAATGTCCACAATAGCCAAACTGTGGGAAGGGCTGAGATGCCTTTCAAGAGTCAAATGGATAAAGAAGATGTGGTCCATATATACAATGGAATACTATTCAGCCACCAGAAAGGATGAATACCCAACTTTTGCATCAACATGGGTGAAACTGGAGGAGATTATGCTGAGTGAAGTTCAAACAGAGAGCGTCAATTATCATATGGTTTCACTTACTTGTGGAACATAAGGAACAACATGGAGGACATTAGGAGAAGGAAAGGAAAAGTGAAGGGGGGAAATCAAAGCGGGAGACAAACTATGAGAGACTGTGGACTTAGAGAAACAAACAGGGTTTTGGAGGGGAGGGAGGTGGGAGGATGGGTGAGCCTAGTGGTGGGTATTAAGGAGGGCATGTATTGCATGGAGCACTGGGTGTTATATGTAAACAATGCATCTTGGAACACTACATCAAAAACCAATGTTGTACTGTATGGTGACTAGCATAACACAATAAAAAAAAATCCTACAAATAGTTTTATCTTAGTCAAAATCCTTTGGGTCTCTTAAATCTGGATGTCCATTCCCTTCCCCAGATTTAGGAAGTTTTCAGCCATTTTTCCTTCAAACAAGCATCCGCCCCTCCTCTCTTTCTTTTCCTTCTATGATTACCATAATGCATATACTGGTGTATTTTATAGTGCCCATAAATCTCAAGTTTTCCTCACTCATTTCTCTTTTTCCTTTCTGTTCCTCTCACTAGATAATTTCAAATGACCTATATTCGAGTTTGCTGATTCTTTCTTATGCTTGATCAAGTCTGTGATTGAATCCTTTTATTAAATTTTCCAATTCAGTTATTATTTTCTTCAGCTCCAAAATTTGTTATTTTTAAAAATTTACATTTTTTTCTTTATTGATATTGTCGTTTTGTTTGTGTATCATTTTCTTGAACTCACGGAGCATCTTAATGATAATTATTTTTGGAACTTCTTGCCAGGTAATTAAAATACTTCTCCTTCTTCAGGGGAGGTTTCTAGAGATTTTTTTTTTGCTATTGTTCCTTTGTTTGGGTCAAATTTCTTTGTCTCCTTGTATACCTTTTTCTTTGTGTTGGTGTCCTTGCACTTGAAAACACACACACACACACACACACAGTTTCCCCACTATTTATAGCCTGCCTTCTTACAGGAAATACAAAAACAAAACCAAAAAATCTTCACCAATCAGCCCAGCTAAATATTCTGGGGGCTACTCAAGCCTTTTCTTTGGATGCATCTTCTTTCAACTTGTGCTAAATTTCCATTTAGAGGGATTTGCCAGTTTTCTTTTTTAGGAGCTTATAATCTCTTGGTCTCTCTGGTGTCTGTTGACAGTACTGCACGTTCTCTGGAGCTGCCCAAGCCATCCAACACTTATTCTCAGAGGCCCTCAGGTTTCTAGAATAGTCTGGGTCCTGTCAGCACTCTGAATCAGGTGAGACAGAATCCAGGCAGCTCCCTGAAAAGCCAGAACATTGGATACACACTCTACTCTTCTCTCTCTCCCCTCTGAAGAATATGCCACCAAGCTACATCAGCTTCTATACATTGTATTCTGCATCCTCAGGAGAAGAGAAGGATGCCCTGTTCTAATTTGTTTTCATAAGACCCTAGGCATCTAGACTATGCCAGATCCAATGCTCCAGGATGAATGAGACAGAAACAAGTCCCCTAGACAGTTCTCTAAAAATGTGAAATAGTGGAAAAATGCTTCAACATTTTTCCTCCACAGGGAGATGCTGTGAGTTGGGGGGTTTCTCCCATTTGTTCCATGTTGAACTTAGTGGTGGAATTATGGCAAGGAAATGTTATGAATTTTCCTATAGACTTTGATCCAGCTGGTTTCATGATTGCCTAAGGGTGCAGATACCTCTTAACTTTTCTAGATTTTTCACAAAGGAACTGGTCCGTATATTGGTTCTCTGTTGGAGGAAAGAGAGACTGGAGCTTCTTATTTGGCCATATTGCTAATGCTCAGGATCGATATTTTTAAAAAATGTTTATTCAGTCTTAATGTTCCTACTTCAGCAAAGTGCTTTGTTTATTTCTTTCTCCAATTCACTTAATGTATTGGAACCACCATTTCAGTATCCACTAAAAGTAACAAAACAAAACAAAACTTCTTATTTTCTTCATAAGGATTCTATTTGACTAAAATTTACTTTGAAACAATGTTTCCTGAACACCAATCCTTGGACAAGTGCCTAGTTAATAGAGTCATAATTGAAAAAAGGTAGAAAGGGGGAAAATGGTAAAATTCAAATTAGTCACCACTCTCAACCCAAATGCCAGTACAACAGGTCCGGGGTAGAGATGAGGACCAAGGAGACAAGAATTTATCAATATTTTAAAGCTCCTTACATGATTCTCTTACAGCCAGCAAGGTTTCCCATCTTTATATGGGTGCAAACTGTATTTAAGTTGAAGTTACCATCCATACTATTGAGAATGTGTAATTAATTTCAGTGCTCGCAGAAACAAGAGTAGAAGATTACTGAAGATGTGTTCTAAGGACCCTATACATTTTTGCATAGGTGATTTTAAAAATTCACATCGAGAGGTATTTTATGAATTGTAGGACCAATGAATATATTCGTTCTACCTGTAGATTTACTTATGGCCCTGAAATAATTAGCACCTAGCACAATTCTTAGCATGTAGGAGGTTAGAGATGTTAGCTATATTAATGGGTATGATATGAAAATTTGGGAGCCAATGTCTAATATTAACTGTCTAAGTGATAGTGAAATTTAGCGATCTTTCATCTTCCAATCAACAGATATTTCCTGAATGCTTTAAATGTGCAAGGTATTCTTGTTGAGAAGTGAATCCCAAAGGCATGAATCCAGCAGCTAATTAATGAAGATAAGATTTTTAAAAATCTGTACAGAGTAGAAATAAGTGCCATGCTAGTGACTGGATACAGAACTGTGTGAGTCTAGGGGAAGACAGGACTGCATCTAATAATGAATCAAGGAAAGCCTCTTATAGGAGGTGGCATTAGAAAGGGATTTGAAGATGAGGAATTAGGCAGAGATGAAGGCTCAGGGGGGCATATTAGGATGAGGAGTGAGAATTACCAAAAATGTTAGTAGTAGGTTAACACATAGGAAATAAGGCAGATCTGACCACAGACACACCTCAATCAAGATGAGCAGGATTAATATCATTATAATGTGCCTGCAAGGTGAGCAAGAGAAAGAATTTGATTCTGGGGAGGGGGTTAGTGTACTAACAGAAAATACATAGGCCCCTCAAATTGGGAGATTTGAAGTGAGTTTAATGAAGACAGAGTTTACAAAGTATTGGCCGGGGGATAGGGAAGTGCACTGGGGCTCAAAACACCTGTGAGCCATCACCACCACCACCCTTATTTCCATGGACTTGAAAGTCCATAAAGAGAGAGCAACTTTCCAGAACCAGAGAGAGAATGAGAGAGATAGAGGTATCCTTGTAGGAACTGAGTTGAGGAAATAAATATCCCAGGCTCAACCCCCCATCCCCAGCCATCACATGTGCTCGTGTTTCCTTTTGCCTGAAGCCAGAGGACATGTGTATATATGGATGGAGTCCATCTTTTGGGGCAGATGGTCATATGCTGATTAAAATGACCACAGCGTGGGAACATGCCCCTAGTTCTTACCATCTCATTACATAAATTTATGCCTATTTGCTCCAGAATATCTCACAAAAATCTCCTTATTATATAACATGCATTTTTGTCTTTTGCTCTTTAAATTACTTCTGAATCATAATTATTATCATCAAAAATGACTATGCATAAAATTAACTTGTGCATTATTGGATGTTTTCTGTGTACTTGTGGCCTACTTTTCAATTGTTTTGAAATCTCATAGCACTTTCTAATGACAACAAAGGGGAGGTAAATTATAGTCTACCACTCAGCATCATAAGCATGAAGCATTTTAGATTATAGGATCATTATATGCACATGACAATGAACAGAATGTCCTCTGTACAATGAGGGAAACAGCAAAACAGCTCTTGGGAATCAGCAAGAACAGAGAATAATCCAAGCTCCTATTCATACATCAGATTAACTAGAATGATGATTTCTGATAGTGTAGGAAGATTCAGTCTCTACTGTGACATTTATGAACTGTTTTTCTTAGGGCAAGTCATTTACTTTGAGCAAGACTTTTTGGTGACTATGGTCTTAGCTAGCCCATTTCCCTTTTCTCTATCTCCTTTCAATGACAGATTTTTTTTTTTTTTTAGTATTTATTTACTTATTTGAGAGAGAGAGTGAGTGAGAGAGAGAACATAAGCCAGGGGGAGAGGCAGAGGAAGACACAGACTACCCACTGAGCAGAAAGCTTGATGCAGGGCTTGATCCCAGGGTTCTGGGATCAAGTTCTGAGCTAAAGGCAGACGCTTAACCAACTGAGCCACCCAGGCACTGCATAATGAGAGTTTGTTAACCAGACCACAGAGATGGGCAGATAACACAGGCAGAGCTCACTTGTGTCTGTACAATGTCCCATCTCATATACACAGTGACCTTTGGGCCTGAACATTTTTTTATGCAATAGCAGGCAGGGAAAAGTATGTCTGATCCACTGCTTGGCTCCAAGGCTGTAAGAATGTGGTGGCAACTGCCACCACCATGTCATTTCCATGTGGATAGAGAAAAAAACCTCAAGAGGATCAAGCCAATATCCAGAGAAGAAAAGAGAGAGAGGCTTGGGAGG
Organism: Taxidea taxus jeffersonii; assembly: GCA_003697995.1. Lineage (NCBI taxonomy): Eukaryota > Metazoa > Chordata > Mammalia > Carnivora > Mustelidae > Taxidea > Taxidea taxus. The sequence continues at coordinate 57,393 of ML110268.1, read as the reverse complement.
CTATGCCTGACTCTGCCATGGAGCTTCCCAAGTTAGAGTGACTGCTGTCCTGCATCTCAAGGAATTCTGCCTGATACTCCACAGAGTCTACCAGGCCTGGGCCAGCCTTTGGCATTTGTACTCGCTATTCTCACTGTTTGGAATGCTCTCTAGAACCTTCAAGGCTCCCTCCCTTTCTCTCTTAAAATCTGGACTCTAACATTTCCATCTTAGTGAGGCTTAGCCATTCTCTCTGAACTGTTCTCAGCACTCTTTACCATACATCCCTTATCAATATCTGCTATAACACATATTTTACTTAATGATCTTATTGATTATCTCCTCAAGTGAGAGGTATATCAGGATGTTTGTTCTGTACACTGCATATCCCCAGTGCCTAGAAAAGGCATAAACATAGATATCATAGATTAATAAATGTTTGTTAATAAGTGAACAACCCAATATTGACACCTTCTGTATGTCAGACACTTTGCTCAAAGAATGACATGTAAAAATTTATGCAACTAATTTATTCTTTGCATTTTTAGGTAAAGATGATATCATGGAAGTAATATCATAGTGACATTATCAAGTATGAAAGCTCACCTCCATGAAGGCAAAGGTTGTGTCTGTTTTTTAGTACTGACCCCACTGCATACTGCAGTCCTACAACCTGGAATACATGTATAGCTTATATCTTAAATATAAGATCATAATATGCATCTTATGTCTTAAATAGAGCCATGATCCCTATAAGTCATGAGTCTGTTATTAATTTGTGAACATGGCAGACAATATAGCTATCAAGGCTTCCTTTTGGGATTGGCTACCAGACACATTTGAGAAAAACAGGGTACCTATTCTTAGCCATTGTATTGGACTGAGTCCCGTATCTGCCTGTCTTGCTCTTATTTCTTTTCTTTCCCATTATTAAATCATATTATTGTGTCCTTGTAAGCCACCTTGAGTCCTTTCTGGTACAAGGCAGAGAATAAGTTAATTAATTCACAGATTCATTTAATTCTCAGAGCAACTCAGTGAGGTAGGTATTAGTTCCCTCATTACATGAGAGAGGAAACTGAGCCTCAGAGATACTATGCAATTTGTCCAAGGTCACACAACTGGTAAGTGTCAGTGTCAGGATTCAGATCCAAGACAATCTATTTCCATAGCAGGTACTTCCCACCCTCCTTAAGATCTGTAATGTCTCAGGATTGCTATAAGCTAAGGACTACTGGAAATGATACTGGACAAGGAGATAGGAGGCTCTGCAACTCCAGGCTTTTCTGTTTTTTAGGCCAGTGTGAACTTGGACATATTTTCTAAATCTCAATTTTCCCCTTTTTTGATGGGGTAGTCATGCATCTCCCTTCTCTCCTGTCAGTATTCCATCTAGGCATCTATAATGAAGAAGAGGTCTGAATGAGAGATAGTGGTCAGAGTTCAAGAACAGGGACCTACTTCAGAACTTGCAAGCCATGCTCAAAGGATGGCACTCTTACATCCACTATCATTTGATACATATAACAAATGAAGTTGGGTAATGACCATGAACTTCATCTGACATGATTCTAATTGCCTCCTATGCCAGGGGTATAACAATACCAGTGTCTCATAAAGTTGGGAGGCTTTAGACATAATGCACAGAGAATAGGAGCTGGACTTAGACACGCTTTGTGTAAAGTCCCCATCTATATTCCGTGCTCTGTGATTATGATCTATTTAACCTCTCAGAATTTTACCTCTCCTGCAAACCAAGAAAGGGCAACTAGTCACAACACTTACTATCTGTATAGTCACATTTTGAATGCACTTAAAAATGAAGCCTTTAAGAATGGCCCCATGCACATAGTAGCTAGCTTTTTCCAGTCATTTGATTTTTCTCCTCAAATTTATTTTGCAAAGCTCATACTGTTTTTAGAACCCTTTAGGAGTTGACCAATTTCTTGCAGAAATGGAGTCTTTAAGATGTTTAATTTGAGATAAGTGTTACAAATATCTTCCCCAAAATATATAGGTCTCTAAGAGAGCTTATATGGAATTGAGGCCAAAACATGCACCCCCCCACCACTTCTTCTGTTTATTTATTCAGACATTCCAAAAATTTGCTGAATGTCTGCTTTGTGCCAGTCACCATGCCTGGCATAAAAAAAGTAAGGCTTTGCTTTAGAGAAGCCCATATTCTTCTGGGGGACAAAATCAGGCCAATAAGAAACAATGTTACTGATGCCATGATGAAGGGATAGAGAAGGTCTTCCAAGGGCAAAGAGAAGATCCAGTTGGGGACGTGTAATCTGAGGTACATTTTAGTATCACAGTGCCTTCATACATGGGCCTGGTTCTGGCTTTTAGACTCCACAGAAATGCTTGTGTCTGTGTGTGGGTTCTTTAATCTTCTAGGCATCTCTGCCAATGGCTCTTTCCATTCCCCTGCCACTGCCTTCAGCATGGTGCCATGTAATTCATCTAGGTTTGGTGCTTTGTCAATTTTTAATGGTCCTGATTCTCTTGTTATCTGGTTCTTCACAATAATAAAGTCTTTTAATATTTCATTCTCCCTCTCTTGGGGAGGGGGAGCTGTGTCTTCATAGAATCACTACTGTATCCATCCTTTTATTAAAGGGAAAATGAGACAAAGACATTGTCCTATGTCATGGAGGCCCCAGATACACTACCACCTGCTAAGTATAAGCCCCTCTACTAGAACACAAGAACCTTAGGACAGCTATAGTCCAGCACCCCCCAACCCCATTTTCAGCATTACAAACAGAAGAGAGAAACCTACAAGCAGAAGAGAGGGATGACTCAGTTCAGGTCCTCTGACTTATGCTTTTCACTATACCAGCCCATTTTCTCTAAAACTCCAAGACTCAATACAACTGCTTTCTCCATATATCGTGTATATTGTGATCAGTGGTCCTAATCATACCCGATTCACTCTTTTCTTATTACTTCTACTGAGCATATGTGGCTACTAGGGACTTTTATAACTGCATTATGTAGCATCCCTTTGATCACAAAGGTAACTTGGGGAATTGATGGAATAATACAATTATAATGGAATAGTTTACAGGAACCATATTGAAGAGCCCAGTGGTGTCTCCTTGGACTAAGGAATATATTTGGTCACTCAAGAGAAAGCAATACATCATTTGCAAAACAGAGATAACATGGAACCCATAGTTCTAACCAAACATGTCTGCTGAGCCTCAGATTCAAAAGATCAAATGTCACTTGGCTAATCTCACCTTCACTCTCCATATTAAAAGTAGCACTATCCTTCTACTTGGCCAAACCAGAAGTTCTCTACATATTTAACTTTCCCAATACTGTACTTGTTTTCAAGTGTGGGCAGTATACTTTTAAAAAAAAAAGGTTTTATTTATTTATTTGACAGAGAAGGAAATCACAAGTAGGCAGAGAGGCAGGCAGAGAGAGGGGGAAGCAGGGGCAGAGAGCCCAATGTGGGGCTCAATCCCAGGACCCTGAGACCATGACCTGAGCTGAAGGCAGATGTTTTAACCCACTGAACCACCCCGGTGCCCCATGGGCAATATACTTTTAAATCACCTCTATTCTACCTGATATATGTAACTACTTGGAAAAGGTATTTGGTTTGCTCAAGTTTACACAGAAACTAAAAAGGATAGTGACAATTCAAGTGCAAGTGCTAGCCTATTTTCTCTCTCTATCTCATGCAGAAAAAGAAATAAGAAGGCCTAATAGAATGGCAGCTTTATTCTTTTAGCTACTCATTTAATTTCTCTTACTTAATTTTTTGGAAGCTCAGGTTTTCTCTATTGAAAAAGATAATGTCTTCCCTGCTTACTTTACACTAGAAATAAAGTCAGATTAAATGGAAATAATGATTCATATGTTTAAATTTTTCCTATTAATTCTAAATGAACAGCCACTTATTATTATTATTATTTATTTATTTTTTTACTAAAAGAGAAAGGCAAGATCTAATATTTAAAATCAAACATTGATTCTCAAAATGATGACAGCTGGCACTTTGGGAACAAATTAGAGCCCAGAATCAAAGAAAAATGGAAAGCATTTATAAGCTACATGATCTGGAAAATGGGAGGAGAGTCAATTTAAAAAGAGAGAAGGAAACAATTAACTGAATAATCAGAAAACAGAAATAACATGTTCATAGCACACCACAGAGAAAAGGGACACTGCTAGAGTCATTGGTGGTTTTTTTTTTTCTTTTAGTACCGTCTCATTGGACTAATGTGAAGGGAAGGGACAGAAGAGCCACTGAATTAAAGAAGAAAAACAAAAATAAAAGTCATATTATTTTACAAATACAGAGTCAAACAGGATTCCAGATGCAGAATCCTACTGATGGTTTAGTGGCCGAATAGATGTGTTGGGAAGGAGGAAAACGATTGTTTCGCTCATGATTGACAAATCAAATCCAACAGAAAATCCAGCTGGCCCTTCTCTTTGGGCATTTTGCAGATCTGTTTCCACTCAAACTCCTTCATGACTTTTTCTTTGGCTATTTTTCCTGAGCTGCCTTTTCTAAGTCAGCTAGATTTTCACCTGGAGACCTGGATCTTAATCCCTACTCTGCATCTAGCAATCTATGTAACCTCAGGCAAATCATACAGTACTCTGAGAATTTGTGCTCATCTGTAAAATGGCAATTCTAGTACCTTCCTACTACTGTTTTGAAAGTCAGGAGGGAAGCAATAGGTATAAGAGTTAAAAGGATAGAATCTACAGCAAAGTTGTCTGAGTTTCAGTCTCAGCTTTATCAACTGTGTAGCCTTCTTGATCAAGTAACATAGATTCTCTGGCCTCAGTGTCTTCATCTGTAAATTAGGGATAACTATAGCACCTATGTCATTGAGTTGTTATGGGGAATGACTGAATTAATGCAGTTATTGCTTAGAACAGTACCTGGTACTTATTAAACATAAGTGTGTTAAGTATTATTATCTATAGATTAAGGAAATATAAAGCTACTAAGAGCCCTGTCAAACATGAGACAGTGAGGAGCACAGAAGTATTATTCAGATCATGATCTTTGATATAATGCCAGCATCACTGATGAAGCCATACTGAGCTCCTGGGTATCACCAGTTGATCAAGGAATGGGTTCCAGAGAGAGAAAGAGAAGAGGAAAACAGGTAGAGAAAAATGAGGGAAAAAGAAAAAGTTACTTGGAAGATGTTAAATCATAATTGGCACCTGGAAGACTCTGATTTTTCTTCTAAAATTCAGCTCAGACATCACTTTTTGAAGGCAGCATTATGAAGTGGAAAAGACAGAGAAGGAGCAAGGGAGGAGAGAGAGGCAGAGAGAAGAAGGAAGGATGGAAGGTAGGTAGGTAAGTAGGTAGGGATGGGTGGATTAGGCTGTGACATCAGACCGCCGGGTTTTAAATACTTAGGCAACTGACTTAATCTAATTCTAAGGACTATTTACTCTTCCATAAAATGGGGATGATAACAAATATTTAGCTGAGTGGATTTCACAAATAGTAAATTAAATAACTACTCAAGGCATTTAGAACACCATCCATCACTTATCACATAGCAACTATCCACAAATACTATTCCTGACCCCTGAAATATACTAAGTTATGTTCATGGTATTGTTCAAGTAAACTATTAAAAGTCTCAATGCAACCACCTGAAAAGAGTGGAGCTCAAGGGTATTAAGTGATTTGCTTGGAAACTGCCAGCTAATGAGAAACAGAGCTAGGATTCTAATTCAGCCCATTCTAGTTCCCAAAGTCCATGCTCCATTGCCTCCCAAATGAATTGCTAAGTGAAAATCACATTCATTTCACTGCATAGCACATCACTTAACACCCAAAGATAGAACTTCTGCATATATTAAAGATAAGCAGCATTTTGCAGAAGCCCATGATTGTTATTTTAAAGCCAAATTTGAAAAACTAATAAAAATTATACTTGGTTTATTAAGTGTTGGTTCTTCATATACATCACATTACTGTCATCATTGTCATTATTATATTATTGATTACATGTTTTGCACCTGATGTTGTACATAATGTTTTCTATATGGGCGTCTCAAACTTTACACTGGATAAGAATCACCTGGAGATCTTGTGAAAATACACATTCTTGTTCAATAGGTCTGGGGATAGTTTAAGATTCTATATTTATAATCAGTTCCCAGCTGATAGTAATGTTGCTGTTTTTCCACCCTCATGGAGAGTAGCAAATATTATACAATTTTAAAATTCAATGTTCACACTGATGCTGTTACAAGAACTTTAGAGGGACTATTGAGCTCATTTTGTTGAAGAAGAAACTAAGGTTCCAGAAGTTTTTGTATCCTGCCTCAGGGTACAGTGATAGGACACAAAATTAGAATTCCATCTGCCATCACTGTGGGTCCAGTGTCCCTAATACCTTCTATCAAATACATTGTAGAGTATATAGAATCTACTTCATAATTTATCACTTTAAAATTTTCACATTTATTTAAGAAATAGGATGTCTTCCATTACCCACATGTTCATGTGTATTAAAAATAAAACTAATTGGACATCAAGAAGTGATAAATAACCATCTTTGCCCTCTATAAAACCAGTCTAGTAGGAAGGTGGAGAAATAAGACAAGTGCTTAAACTATAATATAATCAGTGCTGGCAAGTGTATATGAAACCAAGGACTTTAATAAAGTCTTATGGGGGAGTTTCAACTGCTACACACTTTCTGGTAGGCAATGTATATTAAAATGTTAAATCAATTTATTAGATAATTAATTACATTAGTTAATTAAGATGTATATTAAAATTTAAAATATAAGTATTTTTATATATGCATATATATATA
>ML110268.1:0-50190 GCA_003697995.1 Taxidea taxus jeffersonii | reverse complement strand
TTGGGCCATTGCTCTTTGAGTAGGGACCCCATAAGTGGCAGATCCAGAGAGAGATTCCCTCCCTCCTCCAAAAGGAGCAGTGTGGGAATGTAGGGCAGGGATCTGCTGGGTTTGGAGAATTCAAACAGGGCTGTATGCCAGTGATAGAAACACTCAGTCACAGGCTGGGTGAGATCAGAGTGCCGCTGGAGACCAGGGAGATGGGAGGGATTGACTGCTTTTCTCTGAGGGTGCACTGAGGAGTGGGGTCCTGAGCTCTCAGCATCTCCTGGCTGGTGATTAGGAGGTTGCCATTTTCATTCCCATCCTCCAGAGCTCTACAGAAAGCATTCAGGGAACCAACGTGCCAAGAGTGAACCCGAGCAGATTAGTTAGCCTAGCCCCTGGCAAGGGCGGTGCAATTCCACCTCCAGCAAAGGCATCTGAGACTCACTGCACCAGGCCCCTCCCCAAAAGATCATCAAGAACATCCAGCCAAGACCAAGTTTACCAATCAACAAGAACAGCGGAACTCCAGAGCTAGGGGAAAGCAACGCACAGAATTCATGGCTTTTTCCACATGATCTTTTAGTCTTACAAAGTTAATTTTATTTAATTTTTTTTCTTATTCTATTTTTTTAACTTTTCCTCTTTTAAGATTTTTTAACTAGTTTATCTTAACAATACGTTTCTAAAAATTTTTTTTTAAACATTCATTGTTATAGTCCTATTTTATCTCTTCATTGTGTTTAACCTTATTTTTTGTATAAATATAGGGTTTTTTTTTCTTTAAAATTTTGGGATATAATTTCTTCTAATAGATCAAAGTATACCCTAAATTTAGCACATGGCTTTGCTCTAGTCTCCAGCCTCAGCACATTCTCTCTCCTTTATTTCTTTTTCCAACCAACTTATCATATAATGATAAGATATAGAATGCTTTTAGAATTTTTAGAATTTTTTAGAAATTTTAGAATTTTTTAGAATTTTTAAAATTTTCATCTTTACAGTCATATTCCATCCCTTCAGCATATTTACCCTTATTTTTGTGTATTATAAGCTTTTCTTCCTTTAAAATTTTGGGAGGTAGTTTCTTCTGAGAGACCAGAGTACACCCAAAATCAAGTGGGTGTCTCAGTTCTATTCACAATTCTAATACATATATATATATGCACATATATATTATTTTTATTTAATACATTTATAAATATATTTTGCATATCTAATATATAAATAACTTAATTAATTAATTTATATCTATATTATTTATTTATCATATAAAATTTATATGATTTATATATGCAATTATAAAATATAAATAATCATACAAAATAAAATAATTAATTTTATTAAACATATGATGTATAAAATATAATTATAATATAGCTATTATATGATATATTATATAAATATATATTTATTTTATATATATATGTATATATACATATTTATTTTTTATTTTTTATTTTTTTCCCCCTTTCTTCTCCCCCCAGTTTTGGGTCTTCTCTCATGATTTTGTTAGCATACAATTTCTGGGATCTTTGCCACCCTTTTAGTATTTTATTCTCTCATTCATATATTCTTATCTGGATAAAATTACAAGGCAGAAAAACTCATGACAAAATAAAGAACAAGATGAAGTACTGATGGCTAGGAACCTAATCAATAAGGGCATTGGTAGTATGTCAGAACTAGAGTTCAGAATCACAATCTCAAGGTGCTAGCTGGGCTCAAAAAAGGCATGGAAGATATTAGAGAAACCCTTTCTGGAGAAATAAAAGAACTAATATCTAACCAAGTTGAAATAAATAAAAAAGATATTAATGAGGTGCAATAAAAAATGGAGGCTCTTACTGCTAGGACAAGTGAAGCAGAAGAGAGAATTAGTGATATAGAAGACTAAATAATGGAGAATAAAGAAGCTGAGCAAAGGAGAGACAAACAACTACTGGACCATGAGGGGAGAATTTGAGATAAGTGATACCATAAGATGAAACAATATTAGAATAATTGGGATCCCAGAAGAAGAAAGAGAGAGAGGAGCAGAAGGTATATTGGAGTGAATTATAGTAGAGAATTTCCCTAATATGGCAAAGGGAACAAGCATCAAAATCCAGGATACACAGAGAATCCCCATCAAAATCAATAAAAATAGGTCTACACCCTGTCATCTAATAGTAAAACTTACAAGTCTTAGTGACAAAGAGAAAATCCTGAAAGCAGCTTTACAAGAAGTCTTTAACATACAATGGTAGAAATATTAGATTAGCAGCAGACTTATCCACAGAGACCTGGCAGGTCAGAAAGAACTGGCATGATATATTCAGACCACTAAATGAGAAAAATATGCAGCCAAGAATACTATATCCAGCTAGACTGTAATTGAAAATAGAAGGAGAGATAAAAAGCTTCCAGGACAAAGAAAAAATAAAAGATTTTGCAAACACTAAACCAGCCCTACAGGAAATACTGAAAGGAGTCCTCTAAGCAAAGGGAGAGCCTAAAAGTAGTACACCAGAAAGGAACAGAGACAATATACAGTAACACACCTTACAGGCAATACAATGGCACTAAATTCATATCTTTCAATAATTACCATGAATGTAAATGCACTAAATGCCCCAACCAAAAGACATAGGGTATCATAATGGATAAAAAAAATAAGATCCATCGATTTGCTGTCTATAAGAAACTCATTTTATTTTTTCTAAGATTTAATTTTTTAAAAATTTATTTGACAGAGAGAGGGATCACAGGTAGGCAGAGAGGCAGGCAGAGAGAGGGGAAAGGAGGCTCCTGCTGAGCAGACAGCCTGATGTGGGGCTCAATCCCAGGACCCTGAGACCACGACCTGAGCTGAAGGCAAAGGCTTAAACCACAGAGCCCCCAGGTACCCTCAATAAACTCATTTTAGACCCAAAGACACCTCCAGATTTAAAGTGAGGGTGTGGAAAAAAAATTACCATGCTAATGGACATCAAAAGAATGCTGAGGTGGCAATCCTTATATCAGATAAAATAGACTTTAAACCAAAGCCATAATAAGAGATGAGGAAGGACATTAGATCATACTTAAAGGGTCTGTCCAACTGGCAGATCTAACAATTTTAAATATCTATGCCCCTAACATGGGAGCAGCCAACTACATAGACCAATTAATAACAAAATCAAAGAAACACACTGACAATAATACAATAATAGTAGGGAACTTTAACACCTCCTCATTGGAATGGACAGATCATCCAAGCAAAAGATCAACAAGGAAATAAGGCTTTAAATGACACACTTGACCAAAGGACATTACAGATATATTCAGAATATTCCATCCCAAAGCAACAGAATACACATTCTTCTCTAGTACATATGGAACATTCTCCAGAATAGATCACATCCTGGGCCACAAATCAGGTTTCAACCAGTACCAAAATATTGGGATCATTCCCTGTATATTTTCAGACCACAAGGCTCTGAAGCTAGAACTCAATCACAAGAGGAAAGTTGGAAAGAATTCAAATACATGGATGCTCAAGAGCATGCTACTAAAGAATGAATGGATCAACCAGGAAATTAAAGAAGAACTGAAAAAATTCATGGAAACAAATGAAAATGAAAACACAATGCTTCAAAATCTGTGGGACACAGCAAAAGCAGTCCTGAGAGGAAAATATATAGTGATACCAGCCTTTTACAAGAAACAACCTTTCTCAGGTACACAACCTAAGCCTACACCTAAAGGAGCTGGAGAAAGAATGGCAAAGAAAGCCTAAACCCAGCAGGTGAAGAGAAATACAATGATCAGACCAGAAATCAATGAAATAGAAACCAAAAGAACAGTAGAACAAATCAACGAAACTAGGAGCTGGTTCTTTGAAAGAATTAATACGATTGATAAACCCCTGGCCAGATTTATCAAAAAGAAAAGAGAAAGGACCCAAATAAATAAAATCATGAAAGAAAGAGGAGAGATCACAACCAAGACCAAAGAAATACAAACAATTATAAGAATATATTATGGGCAACTATACGTTAGCAAATATGATAATCTGGAAGAAATGGATGCATTCCTAGAGACGTATAAACTACCAAACCTGAATCAGAAAGAAATAGAAAACCTGAGAAGACCCATAACCAGTAAGTAGATTGAAGCAGTCACCAAAAATCTCCCAAAAAACAAGAGCCCAGGGGCAGATGGCTTCCTGGGGAATTCTACCAAACATTTAAAGAAGAATTAGTACCTGTTCTCCTGAAAATGTTCCAAAAAATAAAAATGGAAGGCAACTTCCAAACTCATTTTAGGAGGCCAGCATTACCTTGATCCCCAAACCAGACAAAGACCCCATCAAAAAGGAGAATTATAGACCAATATCCTTGACGAACACAGATGCAAAAATTCTCACCAAAATATTAGCCAATAGGATCCAACAGTTTTGCATTATTCACCACAACCAAGTGGGATTTATCCCTGGGCTTCAAGGTAGGTTCAACATCCATAAATCAATCAATGTGATACAATATATTAATACAAGAAAGAATAAGAACCATATGATGCTCTCAATAGATGCTGAAAAAGCATTTGACAAAGTACAGCATCCTTTCTTGATCAAAACTCTTCAAAGTGTAGGGATAGAGGGTTAGAGGATACATACCTCAATAGTGTCAAAGCCATCTATGAAAAGCTCGCAGTGAATATCATTCTCAATGGGGAAATACTGAGAGCTTTTCCCCTAAGGTCAGGAACATGGCAGGGCTGTCCCCTATCACCACTGCTATTCAACATAGTACCAGAACTCCTAGCCTCAGCAATCAGACAACAAAAAGAAATAAAAGGCATCTGAATCAGCAAAGAAGTCAAACTCTTACTCTTTGCAGATGATATGATACTTTATGTGGAAAACCCAAAGACTTCACTCCAAAACTGCTAGAACTCATAACAGGAATTTAGTAAAGTGTCAGGATATAAAATCAATGCCCCCAAATCAGTTGCATTTCTATACAACAACAGCAAGACAGAAAAAAAAAAAACCCAGAAATTAAGGAGTTGATCCCATTTATAATTGCACCCAAAACCATAAGATGCCTAGGAATAAACCCAACCAAAGAGGCAAAGAATCTGTACTCAGAAAACTATAAAGTCCTCATGGAAGAAATTGAGGAAGACACAAAGAAGTGGAAAAATGTTCCATGTTCATGGATTAGAAGAACAAATAGTGTGAAACTGTCTATGCTACCTAAAGCAATCTACACATTTAATGCAATCCTTATCAAAATGCCATCAGTGTTTTTCAATGAAATGGAAGAAATAATCCTAAAATTAATACTGAACTAGAAAAGACCCCGAGTAGCCAGAGGTATGTTGAAAAAGAAAGCCAAAGTTGGTGGCATCACAGTTCCAGACTTCAAGCTCTATTACAAAGCTATAATCATCAAGACAGTATGGGACTGGCACAAAAACAGACACGTAGATCAATGGAACAGAATACAAAGTCCAGAAATAGACTATGATCAACTAATGTTTGACAAAACAGGAAAGAATATCCAATGGAAAAAAGACAGTCTCTTCAACAAATGGTGTTGGGAAAACTCAACAGCCACATGCGGAACAATGGAACTGGACCATTTCCTTATACCACACACAAAAATAGACTCAAAATGGATGGAAGACCTCAGTGTGAGACAGGAAACCATCAAAACCCTTGAGGAGAACACAAGGCAGCAATGTCTTTGACCTCAGCTGCAGCAACTTCTTCCTAGAAACATTGTGAAAGGCAAGGAAAGCAAGAGCAAAAATGAACTATTGGGACTTCGTCAAGATCAAAAGCTTTTGCACAGCAAAGGAAACAGTCAGCAAAACCAAAGAGAACTGACAGAATGGGAGAAGATATTTGCAAATGACATATCAGATAAAGGGCTAGTATCCAAAATCTATGAAGAACTTAATCAAACTCAACACCCGAAGAACAAAGAATCCAACCAAAAAATGAGCAGAAGCCACAAACAGACATTTCTGCAAAGAACACATCCAGATGGCCAACAGACACATCAAAAAGTGCTCCCCATCACTGGGCATCAGGGAAATACAAATCAAAAGCACAATGAGATACCACCTCACACCAGTCAGAATGGCTAAAATTAACAAGTCAGGAAATGACAGATGCTGGCAAGGATGCGGAGAAAGGGGAACCCTCCTACACTGTTGGTGGGAATGCAAGCTGGTTCAGCCACTCTGGAAAACAGCATGGAAGTTCCTCAAAAAGTTGAAAATAGAGCTACCCTACGACCGAGCAATCACCCTACTGGGTATTACCCTAAAGAAACCTTTTTCATAGTGATCTGAAGGGGCACATGCACCTGAATGTTTCTAGCAGCAATATCCACAATAGCCAAATTATGGAAAGAACCTAGATGTCCATCAACAGATGAATGGATAAGGAAAATGTGGTATATATACAATGGAATACTCTATGGCCATCAAAGGAAATGTAATCTTGCCATTTGAAATGATGTGGATGGAACTAGACAGTATTATGCTAAGTGAAATAAGTCAATCAGAGAAAGACAGCTATCATATGATCTCTCTGACATGAGGAATTTGAGGGGCAGAGTGGGGTGTTATGGGGGATAGGGAAGGAAAAAATGAAACAAGATGGGATTGGAAGGGAGACAAACCATAGGAGACTCTTAACCTCACAAAACAAACTGAGGGTTGCAAGGTAGGGGCATGGGGAAGGTTGTTGGGTTATGGACATTGGGAAGGGTATGTGATATGGTGAGTGCTGTGAAATGTGTAAGCCTGATGGTTCACATACTTGTATTCCTGGGGCAAATAATGCATTATATGTTAATAAAAATAATTAATAGATAAAGAGAAGTGAATAACTGAATACAACAGAATAAATGAATACAATTGATTAATTGAATTCAATATCCCATATTGCAAAATTAAACGTTATTGTACATCAATGGAATACCATGGATCTTTTCATAAGAATAAAGTAAATCTACATGAATTGAGATGAATAATTATCCATAATATATTCTTATGTAGGGGGAAAAAACATGTTACTTAACAGCATGTTTGGTAAGACTCCTTGTGTAATAAATGTTTACATAACTGGTAAAATTGAGAGAGATATATAAAGCATGCTTTATATAAATGGTGTTTAGCAGGGATTGAAATAAATGTAAAGGCTTTCCCTTTCTTCCTTATGTAGTTATATTCAAGAATTTACCAAGTAGATAAGCTGCAAAACTATAACTATCAAGATATTGCCATTGTAGAATGAAACATTCATGTCAGAAGTATAGTAAAGAGTGTGTGCAGAGGGTTACTAAGAGTAAAAAGCAGAAATCCTCTTTCTGCCTGACCAGATTTGGGAACCTTCAGAGAGGGGAGACCTTCCAACCAGAGCTAGAAGATTCAGTAAGATTTTCTTAGCAGGTGAAGAGAAGGGAGAGCACTCAGAATTGGAGGGACAAGTTAAGCAAATCACTAGAACTTGGTGATGCCAAAATTATTATATCTAGGTTATATTTGTCCTCAAGGAGCTCTCAACCTATGTGAGGAAACAATGCATATCTAAGACATTTCATGACTCAAAGCAGGGCAATGTAGGAATTTGGAGGAGAGGTGTAGTTTGGACAAGAACTTTTCTAGGTAAAATGATTTAATACTTTCTATAGGGATTCTCGGTTTTCCCCCAGCCTCAACACATCTCAATGATAAGACACAATTAATCATAATGGTGACACAGAAGAATAGCAATTCATAAGGAAACTGGGAGCTGAACTAGTCAGTTTCCCTTTGATAACTCTTGGTACATAAAGGCACTCTGGAGAGGAATGCTTGAGGGACACCAAGTAAGCAAGGATGGCTGGAAAAGTTTCTTGGTTTGTGGAGGTTTACAGCATCTATGCTGACTACAAGCTCAGCTTTAGGTTTGTCTCCAAGACTAGATTCTTTATCCACAGTGGCCATGAATAATGCATGTCACATCCTCCTTCTGATTCCCTATATTGTCTACCAATTTTATTTTAGTATGCAAATAAACTCATAACACAAATATAATTTTAAAAGAAATATGTTAAAAATCACTTGTCTTCCATCAATTTAAATTTATATATTTTGTACTGATTATTAAGTCTTTGTACATAAGTATACATATTTTTAGTAATGATAATATCCTTGATTTCTATTACTTAACACTGTAAGTACAAATTTCCCCACATATAGAGTTTATAATTGAAATTTTAATAGCCACATTATATTCCATTGCATTGATGTCCTGTAATTTATTTACCCAGTTATCAGATACTTAAGCTGCAATGAGTAGCATGGCTTATATCTTTGATATATATAAATTTATCTAAGTTTATATGCATATAATTCTTTATAATAAAATCCCCCCAACAAATTATTATGTGAAAGATTATGAATCATATTTTGTCTTTCAAAAAGGCCAAGTATCCAGGACCACTTACTGCATGCATCTATGAAGTTTTATCACAATGTAACTAGTACTTGGTATTATTGCTTTAAATGAAAGATTTCCTAAATTTAAAGAATGTAAAACTGTGAGTTGCTATGGCTTGATTTTTAAGGCTTTGAATTGCAAGTGTAGTGAATCTTTTATTTTGTGTTAGCCCAGAGGTTATGAGAGGCTACCGAATTATAGGTCTCTGTGAGCTTGTGTGCTTGGCCAAGTTGTTCAACCTGTGCTTCTGCTTCTTACCCATAAAATGGGAAAAATAACAGTGGTTAGCTGGTTGGATTGTTGTGGGGATTAAGTAACTTAATGCATGTAAAGCATCTAGAATGGTACCTGGTACATAATAATCACTCAAATTGTGTTACATGTTATTATTATAGTTAATGTAATTATCAGTAGGACAAATATAGTATATTGATGGAAGCAAAGGAGTAGCGCTTCTATTTTTCATTATAAGAATTGATCATTCAAGTCATTTGGGATATAAATATTTTCTCTAATTTATTTACACATACATCTTTTATGTATATACTATTTACATACCACTGCTTTCATTATTATTAAGGCTACATGCCCACCTCCTGATGTCTAATTTTGAGGAGGTACTTCATTTCTCTTTGTCTCCATTTCTTCATACACAAAATACAAGAATGGCCATAACTTACAAGACTTTTGTGAGGATTTAAAATAATATACATAATTAAATTGAGAAAACCTAATCCTCTTAGAGGCTAATATAAGAATTACCTTAATAAAAGGGCCTCCTTTGTTCAGAAATTGTCATAATAAGCCCACTTGATGTATGCTTCAAGGCTTTAAAGAAAGAAAACAAACCATCCTTTGCAAGATAAGGCCTTTGTTCTTGGGGGGGGGTGCACAAAAAGATGGCAAATGCTTTGCAATGACATCTTGTATCCTTCTGTGACACTCCAAGTGCTCCTTATTCTATACTCAAAACATCTGTGGAGTGGATTCATTTGAGGTAGAAGGATTGCATTTGACATGGGAAAGTAATAAAGAGAGCCTCAAGAAAACTCAGGTGCTTAGAACTTCGTAAGGAGCTATGAGGAAAGGGATGACACAAGATTAATGGTATTTCTCCCATTAATTAAGGTTTGATTATCCCTAAATCATGGAATTAGGGGGATCTTAAAGTGCAAGGAAGTCCTACTTAGCATCAGAATGATATAAATATACATGCCTGGTGCATAAGACTTAGCTGCTCAATACACTGTACCATAATTTTAAATAACATGAACATTTTTATTCATTTATTATATTTTATAATTAATGGCATTTCCATATATATCATCTCATTTAACTTTTACAACAATTTCTTTTGGCATGTCTGGGGAAATATTTTTCTCCATCTGTTCTTTTCTCTTTTATTTGTTATGGTATTTTTCATTGTGCATACCTTTTTAAATTGTATGTAACTGAATATGTCAGTCTTTTCCTTTGTGGTTTCTAATATTGCTTCAAACCTTAGAAAGCCATCATTCCTCCAAGGAAATGGCAAGTACTCAATTGTATCTTCCACTAGTCATCTGATGATTTTCTTTCTTTCTTTCTTTCTTTTTTTTTTTAATTTAACTCTACATGATGCGTTCATGAAAGCAAATACATGTGGAAGACAGAAAGACTATATTTAGTGAAACTTTTATTAAATTTTAAAATAGCTAGGTAATCCACAATGACCTTGTTAGGTCAATTTTATTGTACCCATTTCATACAAAATAATTTGAATATTTACTGAGCTCTCACCTCCTACAAGGCTGTGAGGTCTTTGTAGTTCATCTTCACAACATCCCTATCACAGAGATATGGTCATTATCCTCATTTCATATACAAGAAAACTAAGACAAAGTGCAGGTAAGTCACTTAGCTGAGGTCACAGCACTGGCAGGGAACAGAGTGGAGATTTATATCCTGAAAGACTGATGCTACAACTACTTGCATAACAACCATCCACAGAAGACTCTCTAGATCAGCGAGGTTGAATCAGCTGGATAGCTATTAGGTGGGTCTGCCTAATGGTACAGTCCAGATTCTTTTTACAGCAATACTCTGCACAGGTCCCTCTTCTGCTCAGACTGAATAGGCAAGATGGAAATGCCATTAGCACACAGATATCCTGCTAATTGCACTCAACTTTTTGAGCTATGTGTATAAACCAATCTATAAGGCAAGAGTGAGCAATATACTTAGGAAAGCAGGAGCTTCACTGAGTGCAAATATGCTTCTCAGTGCTATTTCCACTGAGGGGTTTATGTGCCTGATAAAAATTAAATGGCTATGTGATAAATTGACCATGAGATAAAGCAATTTTCAAGGGAATAGTGAGAGGAGGAACAAAAATGATTAAGAAAATGGGACTAACTGGGTGAGACAAGATTAAAGGAGTTAACTGTGTATAGCTGAGCTTGGAGAAGGAAAGAAAACTGAAACACCAACAAATACCAGTGCACAAAAAGGTTGATAGTTATTCTAAAGTGTAAGAAGGCCCTTGTTTCATGTGGTTTAGGCATCACCCCAATTAAAGAACAAATTAATATGAAAAGAAGCAACATCACCAAATCAAAATCATAAAGTAACTTCACAGCATTCCCATTATAACCAGGTCACATAAAAAAGTAAGAGGAGCCAAGGGCAGCCTGGAGAGAATGGGAGTCTGCTGTGTTCTTTCTTCAAGAGCATGCTCCATTCTGTCAATGGCAGACCCACTTCCACAAAACGTCTGCTCTATTTCACATGGATCCAAATGGCCTCTCTTCCCACTTTTCTGCTATGTTCCACCCACACCCCAATCTCCAGATACATTGTTCTCCTTTCAGCTTCTTGACTAAGCCTAGCATATGCCTTCCTTTGGGGCCTTCTCAACTGCTGTTCTCAGAATAACAGTTGTCCCCATCACCATCATCAAGCTGATCTTCTTCTAACTCCTTTACCTTATTTATTTCCCATAAGTCTACATGATAAATTTTATTATTGTTCCCTTTTTACAGATGTGGAGGGAAAGAAAGTTTAATACCTTACTACATCCCAGGCAACTAGATTGTTTTTTCTCCATCTTTTTAACTTTTTTTTGATGCTTTTAAAAAATATATTTTAATTTTTTTTCAGAGTTCCAAAATTCATTGTTTATGCACCATACCCAGTGCTCCATGCAACATGTGCCCTCCATAATACCCACCACCAGGCTCACCCAACCCCTGTCCCTCTCCCCTCCAAAACCCTCAGTTTGTTTCTCAGAGTCCATGTCTCTCATGGTTTGTCTCCCCCCTCCAAATTCCCTCAACTCACTTCTCCTCTCCATCTCCCAATGTCCTCCGTGTTATTCCTTATGCTCCACAGGTAAGTGAAACCATATGATAATTGACTCTCTGCTTGACTTATTTCACTCTGCATAATTTCTTCCAGTCCTGTCCATGTTGATACAAAGGTTGGGTATTCATCCTTTCTGATGGAGGCATAATATTCCATTGGGTATATGGACCATATCTTTATCCATTTGTCTGTTGAAGGGCATCTTGGTTCTTTCCACAGTTTGGCAACTGTGGCCATTGCTGCTATGAACATTGGGGTACAGATGGCCCTTCTTTTCACTACATCTGTATCTTTGGGGTAAATACCCAGTAGTGCAGTTGCAGGTCAATAGGGTAGCTCTATTTTTAATTTCTTAAGGAATTTCCACACTGTTTTCTAAAGTGGCTGTACTGACTTGCATTCCCCCAACAGTGTAAGAGGGTTCCCCTTTCTCCACATCCTCTCCAACACTTGTTGTTTACTGTCTTGTTGATTTTGGCCATTCTAACTGGTGTAAGGTGGTATCCCAATGTGGTTTTGATTTGAATCTCCCTGATGGCTAATGGTGATGAACATTTTTTTCATGTCTGTTAGCCATTTGTATGTCTTCTTTGGAGAAGTGTCTGTTCATGTCTTCTGCCCATCTATTGGAATGATTATCTGTTTTGTGTGTGTTGATTTTGAGGAGTTCTTTATAGATCTTGGATATGATCCCTTTGTCTGTAGTGTCATTTGCAAATACCTTCTCCCATTCTGTGGGTTGCCTCTTTGTTTAGTTGACTGTTTCCTTTGCTGTGCAGAAGCTTTTGATCTTGATAAAGTCCCAAAAGTTCATTTTTGCTTTTGTTTCTTTTGCCTTTGGAGACATGTCTTAAAAGAAGTTGCTGTGGCCTATGTTGAAGAGGTTACTGCCTATGTTCCCCTATAGGATTTTGATAGATACCTGCCTCATGTTGAGGTCTTTTATCGATTTTGAGTTTATCTTTGTGTATGGTGTAAGAAAATGGCCGAGTTTCATTCTTCTACACATAGCTGTCCAATTTTCCCAGCATGATTTATTGAAGAGACTGTCTTTTTTCCACTGTATCTGCTTTGTCAAAGATTATTTGACCATAAGAGTTGAGGATCCATATCTGGACTCTCTACTCTGAGTAGTTTCACTGGCCTATGTATCTGATTTTGTGCCAGTACCATGATGTCTTGGTGATCACAGCTTTGTAGTAAAGCTTAAAATCAGGAAACATGATGCCTCCAGTTTTGTTTTTCTTTTTCAACATTTCCTTAGCAATTCGGGGTCTCTTCTAGTTCCATATAAATTTTAGGTTTGTTCCAGCTCTTTGAAAAATGTCAGTGGAGGGGTGCCTGGGTGGCTCAGTGGGTTGAGCCTCTGCCTTCAGCTCAGGTCATGATCTCAGGGTCCTGGGATCGAGCCCTGCATAGGGCTCTCTCCCCACCCCCAACCCCCCGGCGCACCTGCCTCTCTGCCTACTTGTGATATCTCTCTGTGACAAATAAATAAATAAAATCCTTAAATTTTTTTTTAATATTGGTGGAATTTTTATTGGGATGGCACTGAAAGTATAGATGGCTCTAGGCAGTATAGACATTTTAACAATGTTTATTCTTCCAATCCATGAGCATGGAATACTCTTCCATCTTTTTGTGTCTTCTTCAATTTCTTTCATGAGTGTTCTGTAGTTCTTCGAGTACAGATCCTTTAGCTCTTTGGTTAGATTTATTCCCAGGTATCTTATGGTTCTTGGTGCTACAGTAAATGGAATCGATTCTCAAATTTCCCTTTCTATATTTTCATTGTTAGTGTATAAGAAAGCCACTGATTTCTGTACATTGATTTTGTATCCTGCCACATTACTGAATTGCTGTATGAGTTCTAGTAGTTTGTGGGTGGAGTCTTTTGGGTCTTCCATATAAAGTATCATGTCATCTGTGAAGAGAGAGTGTTTGACTTCTTCACCAATTTGAATACATTTTATTTCTTTTTGTTGTCTGATTGCTGTTGCCAGAACTTCTAGTACTATGTTGAACAACGGTGTTGAGTGGACATCCTTGTCTTGTTCCTGATCTCAAAGGGAAGGCTGTCAGCTTTTCCCCATTGAGGAGGATATTCGCTGTGGGTTTTTCATAGATAGATTTTATCAAGTTGAGGAATATTCCCTCTATCCCTATACTTTGAATTGTTTTAATCAGGAATGGATGCTGTATCTTGTCAAATACCATGCAAAGCGTTTTAACAAAAATAGCTCCTCAATTGAGAGGACCATGTGGTTCTTCTCTCTTCTCTTATTGATTTGTTCTATCACATTGATTGATTTGCGAATGTTGAACCACCCTTGTATCCCATGGATAAATCCCACCTGGTCATGGTGAATAATCTTTTTAATGTACTGTTGAGAATCTTGGCACCCGTATTCATCAGGGATATTGGTCTGAAATTCTCCTTTTTGGTGGGGTCTTTGCCTGGTTTGGGATCAGGGTAATGCTGGCTTCATAAAAAGTCTGGTAGTTTTCCTTCTGTTTCTATTTTTTGAAATAGCTTCAGGAGAAAAGGTTATTATTTCTTCTTTGAATGTTTGGTAGAATTCTCCAGGGAATCCGTCAGGTCCTGAGCTCTCATTTTTTGGGAGGTTTTTGATCACTGCTTTTATCTCATTACTAGATATTGGTCTATTCGGGTTATCAATTTCTTCCTGAGTCAGTTTTGGAAGTTTATAGGTTTCCAGGAATGCATCCATTTCATCTAGGTTGCTTAACTTATTGGCATATAACTGTTGATAATAATTTCTGATGATTGTTTCTATTTCCTTGGTGTTAGTCGTCATCTCTCCCTTTTAATTCATAATTTTATTAATTTGGGTCCTCTCTTTTCTTTTGGATTAGTTTGGCCAATGGCTTATCGACATTATTGATTCTTTCAAAAAACCAGTTTCATTGATGTGTTCTACCATATCTCTAGTTTCTATATCATTGAGCTCTGTTCTAATCTTGATTATTTCCCTTCTTGTGTGGGGTTGGCTTAATTTATTGTTGATTCTCCAGTTCTTTAAGGCATGAAAAGAGCTGGTGTATTCTGGATTTTTCAAATTTTTTGAGGGAGGCTTGGATGGTTATGTATTTCCCCCTTAGGACCGCATTTGCCGTATCCTATAGGTTTTGGACTGAAATGTCTTCATTCTCATTGGTTTCCATGAATTGTTTAAGTTCTTTGATTTCTTGGTTGGTCCAAACTTTCTTAAGCAGGGTGGTCTTTAGCTTCCAGGTGTCTGAATTCCTTCCATTTTCTTGTGGTTGAGTTCCAGTTTCAGAGCATTGTGGCCTTAGAATATGCAGGGGATAATCTCAATCTTTTGATATCGGTTGAGCCCTGATTTGTGATCCAGTATGTGGTCTGTTCTGGAGAAAGTTCCATGTGCACTCAAGAAGAATGAGTATTCCGTTGTTTTAGGTGGAATGTTCTGTATATATCTAAGAGGTCCATCTGGTCCAATTTATCATTCAGTGCCCTTGTTTCTTTATTGATTTTCTGTTTGGATGATCTGTCTATTACTGAGTGGTGTGTTAAGATCCCCTACTATTAATGTATTTGTATCAATATGACTCTTTATCTTGATTAACAGTTGTCTTACATAGTTGGCTGCTCCTGTATTGGGGGCATAAATATTTATGATTGTTAGATCTTCTTGGTGGATAGACCCTTTAAGAATGATATGTCCTTCTTTATCTCTGACTATAGTCTTTAATTTAAAATCTAATTTATTTGATATGAGAATCACTACCCCAGCTTTCCTTTGAGGTCCTTTGGCATGAAAGATTGTTCTCCATCCCGTCACTTTCAATCTGGATGTAACCTTAGGTTCCAAATGGGTTTCTTAGAGACAACATATGGACAGGTCCTGTTGTTTTATCCAATCTGCAACCCTGTGCCATTTTATGGGAACATTTAGGCCATTCACATTGAGAGTGATTATTGAAAGATACATCTTTATTGACATCGTGTTGCCTGTGAAGTCCTTGTTTCTATAGATTGTCCTTGTAAATTTCTATTCTATGTCACTCTTGGGTTCTTTCTTCTTTTATAGAACCCCCCCCTTAATATTTCTTGTAGTGCTGGTTTGGTGGTCACATACTCTTTTAAACCTTGCCAGTCTTGGAAGCTCTTTATCTCTCCATCCATTCTGAATGACAACCTTGCTGGGTAAAGTATTCTTGGCTGCATGTTCTTCTCATTTAGTGCTCTGAAAATGTCTTTCCAGCCCTTTCTGGCTTGCCAGGTTTCTGTGGACAGGTCTGCCATTATTCTGATGGACCTTTCTCTGTATGTAAGGAATTTCTTCCCCCTATCTGCTCTCAAAAGCTCTTGTCTAAAATTATGATTTGTCAGTCTCACAATCAAATGTTTTGAGGTCTTTCTAGGTTCCTTGATCTTGAGGGGGGGCATGTTCTTTCTACCTCTAGGATAGGAATGCTGGTTCCATTCCCCAGATTGGGAAATTTTTTCTTTTTAACTCTTATTCATTCAGTCTTTCAGTCTAGCTCTAAGACCACTTCCTTAAGGAGGACAAAACTGACCTCCACATTTCCGGCTCTTCCATACTCTCAACACAACCTTCACATAGTTGTCACTGCATGCACAGTTCTCTTTGTTTCCCATCTTTCTTTTCCTCAGGTTGTAAGCTCCATGGGAGGAGATACAGTTATCTGTTAGGTGAAATGCCTGACATATAATAGGTGCTTAATAAATATTTATTGAATTAATGAGTGTGAATGAATAAATAATAACTAGAATAATAGGGGGGATGACCCTGCTTTTTTTTGTGGTCAGATTTGACTTCCCTACTTTAAAGAGTATATGCATATGGCAATAGGAATGTATTCAGAGAAAATTAATGGGTGTCTAGGGATAGCTATGAGGGCAGCAGCTCAAAGCAATGTCACATAAGACATAGTTGATGAATGAAGGCTGTTTACCTTGGGGAAAACAGGTATAATTATTTCAGATATCTGAGGAACTCTAGGCATTCAATAGATAAAATGATTAACTGCTCTAGTATATTAAGTAAGCTTACTGATACCTAATGCTTTCTCACCCCCTGAAAGAGAGAGAAAGAGAGAATGAATTAAAAAGAAAAAAAAATTCCGTAAACAATTTGTTTGAACTAAGTCTTTGGAATAGTACAAGAGTGGGGGGGGAGCAAGTTCTGGACAAACTGAGAACATGAAATTTTCCTTGATTTTGAGGGATACCAACCTGGGCACAACACAAATACACATCCCATAAAAACAGGAATATTTTTGAATGGTCAATATTCAACAAAACTGGACTTCATCAAAAGTAAATTCAAAACAGTTTCTAGGAGTTCTGCTGTAGATGTTTTCTACACACTAATCATTTTTGATTGCCTAGGCTTTCAATTATTTGTGGAGCCCAAGGAGCAGCCTGGGGGTACTTAAGTAGCAGCAGTTAGTTTGGTAGGTAGGCGCTCTATTTAAAGGGTCATGGATTATGAGGAGCTACCCATTTTAGCCTGCATTTTACACAAGTTACATTTATATAAAGAACAATAATTCCTCAGCCTTGCATTCAAGTCTTCAAAATCTTGCTTTCAATGATCCAACTATGTTTAAAAAAATTTTTGCTAAAACCAGATTAATTGTTCCCTAGATACCAAGTAGGTTCTTGCCTCCCTTCCCATCTTTTCTTTGTCCTAATTAAATACTCCCTGACCCTGAGAACATGCTTAAGCCATACATCCCCATGTAGCCATTCTAGATCTTTCTGACTCAGGGATCTCTGAGTCTTTTGAGATATCCTCAAACTCCCTGTAGCACTAAATTAAATAATACCATGCAAAGCAGTTTAACAATATATGGTATTTTCATCTCTCTGACAACATTAGTTTCTAATTAAAGGTTGTGTTTTCTTTTGTTTTCAATACCCAGAGGGTACCATGCAAAAAGAAAATGAGTCTATAGTGACTTACTGGGTTGACAAATTAAAGCATTTTAAAATAAAGTTTAAATACTTTATCATATTTTACTGGTCATTATTCTAACCTATTCCATAATGAATTTGAGAAAGACTATAAAAAAAAGTCAAATGTTAAGTTTTCTGGAAAAGAAATAGACCTTGAGTCATAAAAAAGAAGAATCAGGATACTCTAAACAGGAGGGCTGTTACAGGGATGAACGTTAAAAATGGTTCTGAGACTCCTGGTAGCCAAGGAGATAGAGATATGGTAATGTTATATAATCTCTTACTGTCTGCTAAAATGCAGTAGACCAGTTCTTTATCATTTCCCTTATCTTCAATTCTAATGGAAACTTATCTCCTGAGATGTTATATCAGAGGCCAATAGGTAAAACAATGAGTAATGTTTGCAATGTATTTTACAACAAATGCATATGGATTTTTCTTCTGATGTTTGCTAAAGACCAAAGGTATACCTAGAATTAAGACAGCTTAGAGATACAGATACATAATGCAATACTTAGATAAATTCCTCTAAATATCTTTTATTTTTCTAAGCTGGATTTTAAGATAGATGATTTAGGGAGTTTTTCAATATTTCTGTCCTTTGTCATTTATAACTTAAGAAACTTAGCTATTACGATCATTATCAGATACAGTCTCCATTCTTATAACTTTATATTTATTTGACTTACATTATTGGTTAAGAATTAGACAAATTAATATGTATTCAAGGCTTTAGAGTACATACAATACCTTACTATCCATACAGAATAATACTATCCATCATTGAATATGACCCTTACTAGAACACCAAATGTTATTACTACGTCCATATTTGATATGTGAAAACTGACAGGATAAAAGAGGCATAACAGATACATGAGTCCAGTTTACATGTAGAATGTATACATTAACAAGATGAGGATAAAGAGGGGGGCTGAATACGGTAATGGTACTTCCAAGCTTTTCTAAGATAATCCATTTTGAAATAGCAGTGCCATCTAGTGGCTATTTTAGACCCAAAGAATGAGAAAGTTTCAAGATGGCCCCTGGATAATGCAATCAACATTTTTATGTTATCCTGACATGCATTATTTGAACTAAGAGCATTTCCTCTAGTTGACAGATTCTAACCTTTCAATATGGAACGTGTACCACATTTACCCAGAGTCAGTCTAAGCTATTGATCCTGGTAAATGATTTGACCTCAACCAGTATTCTTCTCCAGTTATTTAATGTTTAAAGAAGCCAACAATGCAATCTGAAGAGGTCAAGTGTGCTAAGAAAGGACTACTGACACGGTATCAGAAAGAAACTGACTGGTATGTACATGCATAAGAGAAAAACAAGACATGTTGTTCTGGGTATTTCCTAGGAAAAAGAATGCAAAAACATGCCCCACAAATAAGACAAGTGTCTGTGGATAGCAATAAAAATTAATAACTGATATGGTGCTTCACATTTTAAAGATTATAAGACCATCTGATATACAATATCTCATGGGTCTCCTATAAATGTTTATAGATAGTTCATGTTTTTCTTTGTTGGTTCACATCATTAACTTTATTTGCAAGTCTCTCCTCTCCAATTTACACACTGAAGAGCCAAACCTTCTCCCTTCTCCTCTAAGTTCTTACTGACCTTCCTCTAGTTTACCACTTTGAGCTGCTAAGTTTTCTCCATTTTTTAAACATTTTCCCAGTTTTATCGAGAAATAATTGACATGCATCACATCTTAAGTTTAAGGCACATAGCATGATGGCTTGACTTACATACACTGTAAAATGATTACCCCAATAGGTTTGGCTAGCATGCATCTTCTCATATAGATAAAATTTAAAAAAAAAAAAGGGAAGGAAGGAAGGTAGGTAGGAAGGAAGTGGAAAAGAGCTCCTAGTTAAGGTCTCTTAGGACTTACTTTTCCATCAATTTTTGTTTTTAGTTTTTTTTTTTTAATGACATACAGCAGCTTTAGTGATAGTTATCATGCTGTACATTATACCCCTAGTACTTATTTATCTCATAACCCAAAGTTTGTACATTTTGACCACCGTACTCCTGCCTCCACTCCCCACTTCTGGTAACCACAAGTCTGACCTCTATTTCTATGAGTTCATGTTTTTGTTTGTTTGTTTTTAGACTCCACACATAAGTGAGATATATAGTATTTGTCTTTCTCTGTTTGATTTCTTTCACTTAGAATATTGTCTTCAAGGTCCATCCATTGGGCCTAGCCATTACAAAAGGCTAGTTTTTTGTTTTGTTTTTGTTTTTGTTTTGTTTGGTGATTTTTATATCATTTTGCCTATATTCTGTATCCTTTACTAGATCAAGAAGTTTAGGGTATCTTAGGTCTTATTGGTGACTCCAAAAGACATGCCCTATAACTGGCCTAGGACCCATTATCATGACCCCCAGAGTCTCTCAGATAGTTGGCTCTTGTTCTAATTCTCTATATCAAAGTTCAGGAATGTGCTTCAACCATTGCCATCAGCCTTTGGAAGACTGAGGATAAGAAATATGAACTATTTCCAAAGCTGAGGGTAAAATGTTACACTGTGTTTTGTTAATCATTATACATACTGCATAGCCCAAAATTTGATAAAGTGAAGTTGACCAATAGGAAGTGACCCTAGTACAGAATTGTTCTAGTCTTATAAATATAAAGCTTATAAAGCTAACTTAGGGTCTGGGTGGGGCATAACTGAACTTCCTGTAGCTTTGATATGACTTTCACTTGCTCAGATGTTATCATGCACAAATGTGCAACCTTCAAGTGAAGATTTTGTAGTTCCAAAACATGCACCTCTTCCTCTCCTGTGTAATGCTGTGGATCTGTCTACCATCTTGACTGCATTGTTTTTTTCGTTTTCTTTCTTTCTTCTTCTTCTTTTTCTTTTTTAAGATTTATCTATTTATTTTAGAGGAATAGAGAGAGAGAGCATGAGCTGGAGAAGCATGGAGCTGCAGAAGGAGAGGGAGAGAGAAACCCAAGCAGACTCCCTGCTGAGCATGGAACCCCACCTGGGGCTGAATCCCAGGACCTTGAGATCATGACCTGAGCCATAATTAAGAGTTGGACCCTTAACTAACTGAGCCACCCGGGTGCCCGCCCATTCCCCCCCCCACCTTTTTGATATACTTCAGATAATTCAAGCTTGACTGATCTCCCCAAGTGATGTCTGGAGCTGTCAATCACATCAGTCTGAAGCTACTCTTTTAGCAGTGGTTGTATCCTTAGAATAATATTTGTCCCAGGGTGTTAATTTCATATATGATTATTAAATAAATGCATGGGTAAGTGAATAAATAGATGCATGAGTTGTCAATGAATGGAGGAAGAAATGTATGCAAGAAGTGCATGAGATGGAGATGATACTGTATTATTTTCATTTATTCAATAGATATATTTTTTTAATTTTTTTAAAGATTTTATTCATTTATTAGTTAGAGAGAGAGAGAGAGAGAGCGAGCACAGGCAGACAGAGAGGCAGGCAGAGGCAGAGGGAGAAGCAGGCTCCCTGCCGAGCAAGGAGCCCGATGTGGGACTCGATCCCAGGACGCTGGGATCATGACCTGAGCCGAAGGCAGCCGCTTAACCAACTGAGCCACCCAGGCATCCCTATTCAATAGATATTTATGAGGTACTTCTGAAAGCCCAAATTTTGTAAGGTGTTGGGAGGATGTGGTTGGACAAAGGAGTCAAGAGTAATAAAAGTGGTATGAAGAAATATGAGTAGAATGATGTGTTGCTCCTCCTACTTCATAGGATACAGCTCAGCTACTCAGTAAGTCTGACATCTGCCCATACATATATCAGGTAGTTGGAAGGTGGCCCAGGGCAATAGAGAACAATGGAATTGAAAGCACAGAAAAACATAAAGAGAAAACAGCAAGCAGCCATGGTCCTAACACCAAGTTAAATACTACTAACACTTCAGCATATACAATTCCAAGAATATCAATAAAACAGAAGTAAATACACAGTAATGTTTATGGAGCTCTTAAAACGTGCTGGGCACTAGGCCTTTTTTTTTTTTTTTTTTTTTTTGGTTTGTAAATGTCATATTATTTAACTATTGTCATAGATGCTGTGCTGTACCTTCCAGAGGTCTCCTTTAGGACTGAGGGACAGATTTTCCAATTGCTGGGAAGGCTGGCTTGCTGACAATACTTTGCTGACAGCGTTCGCTGTCAGCTCTCACCAAGAATTGCCTCAACAGTGAAGAACAGCCTCCCTGCCAAACCCTCATTACCTTCCAGGGCCAGCCTTCATCCAATATGGACCCACTGGGGGAAGAAAGGGCTATCCCCCTCACTCCCACTTGGGACCATTCTCAATGGCAGTTTTGGAGCTCCTTTTGGGGGTGGTTTTGTTTTAACTTCTCTCTCTGCTCCAGCCAGGTGCCATCTTTTATTTGCTTGTGCTTGTCCAGATAAGATTCTTCAGTAAAGTTTTACAAGATAACCTCTGCCTCAGATGACTTTTCAGGAGAACTCCCAACCTGTGGTGGCTACTTGTGATTAGCTAATATTAGGTCATATTTAAAATTTTCTCTTTGTAGATAATGAACGTGAACTGGAAAGATGTAAGCAAGTTGCTCTTGGTCCTATGGAAGGGGAAAAACTGATCCCAAAGTCTTCTGACTTGAGATTCAGCACAGAAACAAGCTGATTAAATAATTGGTTATTAGGGAAAGCTCTGATTTTCTTTTTTTTTTTTTTTAAGATTTTATTTATTTATTTGACAGAGAGAGATCAAAAGTAGGCAGAGAGGCAGGCAGAGAGAGAGAAGGAAGCAGGCTCCCCGTGGAGCAGAGAGCCCAATGCGGGGCTTGATCCCAGGACCCTGAGATCATGACCCGAGCCGAAGGCAGAGGCTTTAACCCACTGAGCCACCCAGGTGCCCCGAAAGAACTGATTTTCAATCTGTTTTTCCTACCCAAGAAAGAAAAGTCTGCTCCCTCCCACATCCTCCTAGCCCACACCCCCAGAAAACAGGGATTTCAGACTCAGTAATAAAGGCACTATCAGGCAGTTTGAAACCTGAAGATAGCACATGGAGTTGAAAGCATGCAAGATGTCCCAACTTCAAAGGGTAAGACACCTTGAAGCTGAGGAGGAGACTCTTAACCCTTACTGTTCAGCATTAGCAGAATATTCTTTCCACAGAGGTTGTGTGAGTTGTGGCAGGACCTCTCAGACAGTAGAGTACAGATGCAGGTGGAAGTTCACACTAAGAGTCATGGTTTCAGGGGCTGCAATAAAGTATCTTCATGATTAGTGTGTGGAGCTACCAGCTTTGGAAGGAAGAAATGGGCTTGGGCTGTTGACCATTTCTAAAATGATAAAAAGGAAGCAATATCTCTCCCAGATTACGGCAGAACATGAAGTCTAACGTTCTTGTACACATTTCATGAATGCCACTCACAAGTGTCTAAGAATGGACTTAGTACCAGTGATGCAGAGGGATACTGTAGGGGCCTTAATTTGGTTTACAGAATACAGGACTGTAACATGTCCTAACATGTCTTAAATGTTGTGGAATAAAACATCATTTCTTAAAATAGATATAGATGTATATATATCATTAAAATAATTACCATACTTTTAAATTAGTTGGTTATCCTTTTACTAAGTTATTTTTCAATGTCTGCATATAAATCCATTGTATGGATTTAATAATTAATGTAACAATGAGTTTAATTAACTAAACTAACCTCGTCTTTTAAAAAAAATATTTATTTATTTGACAGACAGAGATTACAAGTAGGCAGAGAGTCAGGTAGAGAGAGAGGGGGAAGCAGGCTCCCTGCTGAGCAGAGAGCCTGATGCACAGCTCAATCCCAAGACTCTGAGATCATGACCTGAGCTGAAGGCAGAGGTTTTAACCCACTGAGCCACCCTGGTGGCCCAAAACTAACCTCAACTCTTAAATATTTAAATTACTTTCCATTTTGTTCTTATCAATAAAATTGCAATAAACATTCTTCAAAATATTTTGTTCATCCTTAAGATCTACTCTTTAAAATAGAATTGCTGGGGTATGTGGCTGGCTCAGTTAGTGGAACATGCGACTCTTGATCTTGGGATTTTAAGTTTGAATGCCACATTGGATGTAGATTACTTCAATGTAAAATCTTTTAAAAAATGAAAAATAAATAAAATGGAATTGCTGAGTTTTCTAAAAAACACACATTGTTATGACTTTGATACACAGTCCCTATTTTCTCTACTGAAAATTTGATCCAATTTAAACACCTATAAGCCCATGTTCCCATACTCTCAGTAACAGGAATTCTTTGTCTTTAGTCATTGGCAACTTTATGGGAAAACTATGGTCTTTGTTTTTAGCTGTCAACATTCATGGCTTTCTTGGAACACTCTGATTTTTATGAGATGATGAATACGGACTGTCAAGATGGATGTTTTTAAAAAGAGGCCACGTGTGCAGAGATCCAGTGCTTTTTGTAAATTCTTTATTTCCCTTAGATATGGGTATCTTTTGGGAGCTACAATATGGGTATCTTGTCTAGGATTCCTCAGAAGAAATAAGTTGGGTGAAAATAACAAATATAACTAGGTTAGAAAATAGAACTCAACATCTCTCTTTCCAAAGCAAAGCTGCCTTTCCTTGTGTGATCTCTTCAAAGTACAAAGCAACAAAAGACAACATTACAGGCATTGATCTTGGAGCACAGTTACAGAAGAGCACAGAAAAGCATACATCAAACCCTCTTAGCCTCCAGGGATAGACTCTGACCTTTATGATAATTGCTATGTTTCTCCTCAAGGACAACATCTGTTTTCCCCAATAATTGTGGAGATGCAATGGAAACTTCTTAAGTTAATTTGTCCATTCATTTTATTCAAGCTGTTTATACTGACCACTTAACTTTTTGTCAGACTCCATACCAAGATCTTTATTTTCATATTTATCTCTCTTAAACCTTACTCAAAAATAAAGCCTATTAATGTAATACTAGTATCTGTATTCACTGCCTGGGGCCTGCTGCAACAAAGTACCACAAACTGAGTAGCTTAGACTGCAAAAATTTATTGTCTCACAGTTCTGGAGGTTAGAAGTCCAAGATCAAGGTGTCAATCTGGTTTGTTCCTTCTGAGGTCTGCAAGAGGGAATCGACCTCAGGTCTCTTTCCTAGCTTGTAGTGGCTGGCTGGGAATCTTTGGTATTCTGTGCATTATAGAAGTATCACCTAGAAATCTGCCTTTATCTTCAAATGGTGTTCTTCTTGTGTTCTTGTCTGTGTCCAAATTTCTCCTTTTTTTTTTTTTATTTATTTGTTATAGAGAGAGAGAGCGAGCACAGGCAGACAGAGAGGCAGGCAGAGGCAGAGAGGCAGAGGGAGAAGCAGGCTCCCTGCCGAGCAAGGAGCCCAATGTGGGACTCGATCCCAGGATGCTGGGATCATGACCTGAGCCGAAGGCAGCCGCTTAACCAAATGAGCCACCCAGGCGTCCCTAAATTTCTCCTTTTTATAAGGACAGCAGTTGCATTGGATTAGGGGCCCATCCTATGTCATTATAAACTCATCTTAAGTGTTAAATTTACAATGACCCTATTTCCAAATAAGGCCACATTCTGAGGTACTGGGCGTTATGACTTCAATGTATGAATGGAGGAAGGCACAATTCAATTCATAATAGTATCCCATATATAGATATGAAAGCTGAGATTCAGAATATATCGTATTTGTGAGGGACACACATTGAATATTAGCTGTACACTAGGCCACTGTTTCTGTACATGAGATGACCAGTGTATGAAGTCATTTTACTTTCTACCACACCAGTAGATCCTACGATGTCAAGTTCACAGGCACCTGACTGAACTATGCATGAGGCTGAAAAAATAGTTAAGCTCTAAAATGGCGGGGTGGTAGTGGGGGTGGTTAAAGCCAAATTGAGATGTTAATTCTGGAGGGAGTTATAAAAGGTTTATAAGCAAAATGAATGAAATAATCAAAGTTAATAACTAATAGTTAAGTGTTGAATAAGGTCTATATTTCCCAGAAAAAAAAATTCTAGTCAGTTCCTCATCTCATTATGTTTTAGCTTATATTAGGGTATAAGTCTCTTGGTGACAACACATTTGAGGCTAGTGGCAAAACTAGGGGTAGTCTTAGGTCTCTGACTCCTAAAAATTCTTTCTCTTTTACTTTATGGCAGCTCTCTGATTCTTGACTCCAACACAGTGTCCTACAATTCAGACCTATTCTGATGTATCAGGACTTAACATCAGACTTTATGGGTTTAAGAGCTCAATCCCAAAAGATTGCCCTAAATTCAGGAACAGGCACGAATTCTCAGTCTACCCACACTTCCGTCTAATTTGGCTATAATTTTGGTGGTTCTTATGACCCTCTTTCAGGTTAAATAATTTGCTAGAATGACTCAGAGAATTCAAGAAAATATTTTAGTTTTGTTTACTGCACTATTATAAAGAACACAACTCAGGAATAACTAAATTGAAGAGATGCATATGGTACTAGATGGGTGAAGGGGTGTCCATAGGGCTTTGATGCCTTTTTTGGATATACTTCTCCCAACACCTCAACATACTCAGCAACCTGGAAGCTCTCTGAACTTGAAGATTTTTTTTTCCCTAAGATTTTATTTGTTTATTTGTCATTTTTATTTATAAATTTGTTAAATTTATTTATTTATTTATTTGAAAGAGAGAAAACATGCACAGGCAGGGGGAACAGCAGGCAGAGGAGGAAGCAGGCTCCCTACTGAGCAAGGATCCCAATGGGGGGCTCAATCCCAGGACCCTGGGATCATGACCTAAGTTGAAGGCAGACATTTAACTGACTGATTACCCAGGGATTCCTGAACTTCAAGACTTTTCATAACCCAATTTCTAGCTCCTGTCTTCTCCCTAGAGGTCTGAGTGGAGAAGGAGGCTGACAGTTCTCACTCTATAAGCATGCTTCTGGTCTTTCTGATGCCTAAGCAATATCCAGAAGCTATTCAGGGGCATCACCTTGAGTAACCTCATTAGCATTAATTCAGTTATGTTCCAAAGGGGCTCTTGATGAATAACAAAAGACACTCCTAACTCAGATAATTCCAAGGGTTTTAGGATCTCTATGCTTATAAAACAGGGATGAAAGGCAAATTCATATTTTTATTATATGACAGTAGTACTAGAGAAATTGAATATATATTAACTTTAAAAAAATCAAAAGCATTCCGCCTTGTGGTTATTTTTTGTTGTTCTGAGTATATCCATTCCACCAAATTGAGAGGAAAAAAAAAAAAGACTAGGAGTTTTCAGAAAAAAAATGCAGTACATATTGCTTATGAAATAACTACTATGTTATGTGCTGCAAAATGTATAAAGTGTTGGGAATAACAAAAAACATTTTCTAAGAATGATAATTAGTAATTCCAGGCCTTTTGGCTTCTGAGGTATACTTCCCCGGCCTTTAGTCTCAGGAAATAAACAATCAGCTAAGAATTGTCCAGCAAGTTACAGTAACTTTAACCCCGTTTGAACTTCTAGCCTGGCTGATCTTCTGGTATCTAGACCTTATCTCTTTGGATCAGTAAGAACTATTTGCTACAGTTGGCATGATGGAACTTAGACTTGTATCATTAGTGGTCTCAACATGAAAATAAATAAAATAAAATAAGAAAAAAAACCCAAAACAAAAAATTCCTTCTGTTCTCCAAGATACAGTAACTCCTATGGACTTATCTCTTCTGGCCCACCTGCCTTACTGAATCTTCTAGTAATCATCTTTCTTCTCACCCAACCCCCAATTTCTGGTCACGCCCCCAGTTCTGCTGTGTTCTGAACAGCTATAGTAATACTGTGTAACAGCAATAACAGAGAGTGAACAAAATCCTGCAACAGTACTTATCCTAAATAAAGTCAATGAAACCATCCTTGTCATGTGACCTGTAGCCCATGGCCAAAGGCAGCCCAAAGGAACAAACTAACGACAGCTCTATGCGACAAATAGATGATTGAACCAAAGGGTTCCTTGGCATAAACCACACTAATTATGATGGGATACTATTCAGGCTCCTAGTGAGACAGATAATGGCAATGAGATATCAGAACACTTCATGGCAGCAGGAAGTGTGACCTTCAAGACCTGCTGGAGTACAGTCAGAGAGGGATGAACTGGGCCTTGAAGGAAACCAAAATCATATTATATAAGCAATATTTAGCTTATAGAAAAGATATGGGGGTATCAGATCTCTATCTTAACTTATCCAAAAGGCTACATGTGTAGTTGGCAGAAGTGAGAGAAAGACACAGATAGTTTTCTGTTGACCAAAGATACCCAGAGAAGATCCTGTATACACTGTTGAGTAATGAATTCCCTACCCTCGATACATTCAGGGAGAAACTGAGAGAACTTTTAGAAGGAATGTTGCTGAGGAGACCAAAATAGGATGGATTTTGTCTTTTATACCTTTGAATGTCCTTTTGGTTCCTAAGATTCTGCATTTCTAGTATCCTCTCACCTATCTCGAAGTCCAACTATATATACACATCAAAAAAAACCTGTTAAAAAATAAGAATAAAAAGAAATAACATAAAAAACTACCTAGAGAATAATATGTCTCTGAATTCCATATGACATAGACAGGCTCACCCTTTTGTCCCTGCTGTTTCCCTCACCAAACCCTGCGTCTCCAAGAACGGTAGGTCCCAAAGAATGGTGGGTGGCTTGCTCAAAACATGTTTGGCACCAGGCAGCTCTGATTCAACTGATGTATACAACTCCTGCCTCCTTGCCCCATCAGTCACCAGCTACTCCACTACAGGAAAAACTCCACTAGAGGTATGAAAATGGAAATGCAAAGTGAAAACAGAGAAGAGCACAAATTGTCCAACCGTATGTGACTGATGGTCTGTAACATTTCAGCCTTTCTGGAAGGCCAGATAAAAGCTGGCAGAGAGGACTCTTTCCTGCAAAAAGACAATAGTTACCACAATAAACCAGAAATCACATATTTCTGAGAGGATATGTTAATCACTCTCATGAAAAAGAAATCAGCACTGTGAAATTCTCCAAAGTCTATGGTCCTTCAACTGGGGTAACTCCAGGTTATGTCTGACACACTGAAAATCATGCAGATAAAGAGATGACACACAAAACTAGCATGTTCTTGTGATTAATGACTTGAAATGTGGCTGGCTATTCCCACAGGTTCTGGTCCCACTCAGAACTGCTGTCAGAGACAATGTGCTGAACTTTTTAGTCTATGTTGCTTCAGGTATAGTTCTGTCTACTTGGGGAAAGTACTCAACAGGTTAGATTTCTACCTTGTACCTTCTGAGAATTCTTTGATGGACTTATAGTTCAATAGAACTGATAACCAAGTGGCCAAAGGCTAGCTCTATGCCCTTTGCTGGCCATGTGATTACAAAGATGAACCAAACAAAATACTTCTCTTCAAGATGACCAATGCAGTCAAATAGGAAAATATAGAGAAAGCATATCTGAATATAAAGTAGTATGTGTCAAACCTGTGCAGGGTGATGTAGAAGCTTGGGGAAGATTGACTTGGGTGTGGAGCTTGAGTGAATACTTCCTGAAGAATGAAATGAGCAGGAGTAGATAAGTCATAGATATTCTTGTTCCTAGAAACTTAAATTGTTACCTCTACTTTTTAGCTATTAACAACTTCCCATGTCACACTCTTCCCTAATGTTGGCATTAATTATGTGAATGTGTATGTATGTGTGTGCATATGTATGTTGTAATGACAGATTTGACAGGTAAGGAAACTAAATCTCAGTGACTTTCAATGACTTGCCCATATTGGTACTGGGGACAGAACTTGAGTCTAGAATATCTAATGGCAAATTTGGGAGTCTACACCCAAACTATCAATGGGCTATGGACTTGTTTGTAATTCATATTCTTCTCAGACACAACTGCTCTACCCTCTGCAATCTGAAAATCAGTCTTGATAACTACAACGAAGGAAGCAGCTCTTCTATAAAAATGTTACAGGGAATGTGTTATAATGATTCCTGGATCCTTGCGTGACTTGACAATGAATGACACAACAACCTGCTTGCCTGATTCCACTTCCCTGTTTCTTCTTTTGTGAAATAGAAATTACCTGCCTTGCCTCAGTTGTCAGCACTGCCAAGTTCCCCTGCTCAGCTAATAGAGACCAGTCCCTCAAAGCTATAGCACCCTCTCCATTCCACACAGTTATTGTAGTCATTGTTCACACCTCTTTCCTCTTTTCCTTTGGAAAGAGTTAGCCATTGTTCCACAG
Organism: Taxidea taxus jeffersonii; assembly: GCA_003697995.1. Classification (NCBI taxonomy): domain Eukaryota; kingdom Metazoa; phylum Chordata; class Mammalia; order Carnivora; family Mustelidae; genus Taxidea; species Taxidea taxus. The sequence continues at coordinate 20,155 of ML110268.1, read as the reverse complement.
CCCCAGTCTGAAATTTTCCTGCCAGCCCTTATTTTATTTGTCTGTATCCTCCACTAGCCAGGATTATAACCAGCATATTCATACTGCATCTCTGATGGACAGTCTGTTCCTGACATATAGGTATGGATAGTTTGAATAGCCGTGTGTTGAGAAAAAACAATTATAAATTTAAGGTAAAAGTGTAGCACAAATGTCAACTTTTACATTCTAATTAATTTAATATTAGCACATTTTATCTGAGCAGGCACTTCAAACCCTAGGATTAAAAATCTCCTTGCTCTTTGCCCGAAGCACCTATGTTATTCTCTTTGGCCCCTTCCCTAGCTTGTCTTTTCTATCACTTCTGTTTTTATTCTCTGAACACTCAAAATGGCATGACCAAGAGCCATGGGCACTAAAGGAAAAGAAATCCTGCAACAAGAGAAGAAGCAGATTGGGATGACTGTGATGAAGCCAGGTTTGGGTGCATGGTGTGGAAGTCTCTTGAAATTCAAGCAGAACCGTCATGTGGACAGTTGGAGATTATAGTTCTGAACTCCAGGAGGCTCTGTGCCTGAGGTCAATGTGCATTTATAAAGGATGTGGTGAATGAATGACTGAATTAAAGTAAGAAACAGTGTTCCCCTTTTTGAAAATACAACTTTCATCTTCTGTAACACACATATGGCATGATCACTCCTTTACGCAGTATCTAAATTCACTATTATCTGGGCATATTTATGATCAACCTTTTGCCTAAAGTATTGAGGGCATAAGTATTTAACAGAATTAAATGGAGCATTTCTCCTATCAGCAAGGAAATGGATCAGAAGATGCACGTTAAAGTATAATGGAATAGAATAATAAAAAATCACAGAGAGAATTCTTATATTATTTTATCCAATTCTGGACTTTGTGACAAACCCTTTAAAACTTGGCTCAGTCACCATCTCTATTTTGAGATTTTTTCTTACTTGACTTTTCTTTGTTCCTTTCCTCCCCAACCTATGCCTACTCTTATATAGAAACCAATGTCCCTTCTTCTATGTGATTTTTGAGCTTGGCGTGGGTTTAGAACCAGAAAGATCCCAGGCTTGACACGTTTTAATTATGTAACTTGGCAAGGCACTTAAAATCTCTGAACAATATTTAGTAATGATATCACGGACATGATACCTCCTAATCATTCAATAAATGCAGTCAGAATGGATACATTTCATTGAATGGGGAAACCATATGGGAGAGAGATAATACCCCCAAAGATTTGACACAAAGCAGGGGCTCAATGACAGCCAGAGTATTGCAGTAGATGTATCTATTATTATGTTCATCCTGATCTTTTTTTTTTTTTTTAGATTTTATTTATTTATTTTTCAGAGAGAGTGAGCACAGGCAGACAGAGTGGCAGGCAGAGGCAGAGAGAGAAGCAGGCTCCCTGGCGAGCAAGGAGCCCGATGCGGGACTCGATCCCAGGACGCTGGGATCATGACCTGAGCCGAAGGCAGCCGCTTAACCAACTGAACCACCCAGGCATCCCTCATCCTGATCTTTTATATTATTTTGCTCTACCCACTGTCTCACTCTGAAGTATGAACTCCTCCTGGACAGTCCTATTTGTTCATCTCTGTGTTCACAGTGCTTGGCATTTAGTAGGTGCTCAGTAAATTTTAGCTCAACTGGGTCACAGAGGAAGGACCAGGAGTTCTTGGTCTGGCTGTTCTTACCTTTAAAATCCAGAGGCAGCAGAAGAGCCAAAAGAAAGGGGTCTGTGTGGGGGTAGAGAAAGAGGAGGGGGTGGAGAATGCCTCTTAACATCAGCATGGAACTCAAAAAAATAGACTGTTCCAAGGGCATCCTCATTTAGGACCTCTGTGGCTCCTGCATCCTCAGCGCTTTCTGTGCCCAGCATCAGGCAAAGCTTGCTTGTTCCACATCACTGTGTGTGTCCTAATTCCACAATTTAATGACCCTTCTCAGCAGCCCAGCCTTCCTGCCTCCAATGCTCCCCTGCTCTTGCCGCTTCTCCTTTGAGCTCCTGATCACACTTTATATAACATAATTACAGCTCAGGTTGACTCCCCAGTTCCCAGAATGCAGAGGTTACTCTTTTAATTGCAGTGAGTTCTTTTAAGTCCCTGCTTATTTTTAATTATGAATGCCTGAAGCTGGCCTGCTACAGTATAACTTTCAGCTCTGAAGAAAGGAGCCCAAGAAGCAGAAAAGTAACAGGAATCCCATTTTTATGCAAATCACTTCAATGACAAAGAAATGTGGGAAAAGAGACTCATTCCTGCATTCCTGAGAGGTGACACTGGCCTTTGAAAATGTCCAGCTGCACATTTAGAAGAGATTTAGATAAAACTGGCTCATTATACCATAGTTTCAGGCCCTGTAAACATATTAGTAACTCAACTCCCTTGCCTGTGTTTATGGCTCATTTCTGATATTTTGATTGGCAGGACAGGCCTTAAGGAACACTTTCATTTAAAAAAGAAAAAAATCTGCCCTCAGGAAACCAAACTCTTCAGCCTAGCACCTAAGACAATATCCTTTTCAATAAAAAAGTACCAGCAGCTTCTATCCATGTGTAAGAATCTTCTGTCTGCATTGTCCCTGTGGTTGCTGCTGGCAGATATTATCTCTTTTACTTCCTATATGCCTGCTGTAGTGTTGAACACCACAAATATGATTTTATTATTATATAATTAATAACAGTTTAAAATACTAATTAAAATATTACTCATTGCTATTATAAAACAACTTATTTACCACAAGCCTGAAATGTACCTTCAGTGTACTCCTGCCAAATTCCTCATTACTGAGATCCAGACTGGCTCAGGGCTCTTCGCAGATGGGCAAAGTCACCTTTGCAGTTCCTACTGATTAGCTAACCCCTCCTGCCTCTCTCAGTGCCTCTCTATGCTGTGAGGCATCCTGAAGTGGGTTGTGCGCAGGTGAGGAGACACCTCATACTGACCCAGTGCCTCTCTATGCCAGCAAATATACTAAGCACCATATTCACAGTCTTTCACTGAAATTTGAAATGACCTTATGGAAAAAAAAAGTATCACTAGCCCTGAATTTCAGAGGAGAAAACAGGCTCAGATTATTTAGGTAACTTGGAAAGGTTTGACCTTCGTTTGGGTTCCCCAGAAGAAGAAGACTTTCACACCTGTAGAAGTAGAGAAGTAGAACTATGGTCTACTCGTACCCACTGGGGCTCAATCCAACAGTGAAAAACTGGTTTTGGGGCACATGGGTAGCTCAGTTGGTTAAGCAACTGCCTTCAGTTCAGGTCATGATCCCAGGGTCCTGGGATTGAGCCCCGTGTCAGGCTCCTTACTTAGTGGGGAACCTGCTTCTCCCTCTCCCTCTGCCTGCTACTCCACCTGCTTGTGCTCTCTGTCTCTCTGTCAAATAAATATGTAAAGTTAAGAAAAAAAAAAGAAACCCTGGTTTTACTGGGTTGTCCCACTTGAGAGACAAGGAAGCTAGAAGATACTCATTAATTTGTGTCAGTCCTTGCTTAAGGGCTGTTCCCAGGGATGTTAATCTATTGTCTCTTGCAGTCTGCTGAGAGGCTGGGCAGAGTGGTCCTTTCTCTGGTTCAGAGAAAATCCTCTTTCGAAGAAGTGCACACACATGCTTCTGGAATCAGTGGCTGTCCGCTGCAATTTAGGGCCTAAGATACAAGGAAAGAAAGGGCTGACAGTAGCCACTGCAGCCACTTAGTTCTTAAAGACCAAAGGAAGAATTCAAGCCCAGGGTTACTTGGTTTTTAAATGTAGAATGATTCTACAATAGTGTACAATAACATACACCTATACACAGGGTAGGATTAAATTAGAAAGATGTTTGTCAGACTGTATTTAGGATCAAGATCATGTATGTAGAATAGAGAATGAAAATTGCCAAATATTCAGTACACATTCTGAGGTCATAGCCTGGTAAAGATTGATGGGCTTCTCCCCCTTAAGACACTACTCACTGCAGGAAAGAACATCATCTCAAGGTTCTATTCAATATACAGTCTCCATTTCACCCCAGGTCCTGTCCTAGTCTCTAAGAAGCTAACACATGCATGTTTTGGCTGGGAGAGAAAGGAGCCCCCAAATGGCTAGTGATCCCACTTTCTTTAGAAAGTTCTGTCTCCAGAAGAGGCCTTCTTTCATCCTCAGAGCCATCATACCTCTAATAGCTGCTGGAGGGAAGATATGACCAATACTTTCTATATTAAACAATTATGCATATTCTAGATCATCAGGGTCACCAACAGCACTGCTCTGCCCTTTATCCCTCTATAGACCTGCTACTCCCAGAGACCACACCCCTCCCCCCCATCATCCCCTGGTGTTCTACAATCACTTAAGGCTTTCACTCTGTATTCTGGAACCCACAGTTGGCCCGCACCACACTTTTCTAATTCCTAGGCTGTCTCTCAAAGTTATTATGTTCACCTCTCACCTTCCTGTCCAGCAACTACAACTGATGCTTTTTCTACAGCTATTATTGGTGTGGATCTATTTGTTTTTGTTCCCTGTGTCAGGAACCAAGTGTTGGCTATCCTTCTTTCTTTCCATTCTTCCAAACATTTTCATTTTCCTTCTTCTTCAAAAACCTAAGTCCTTTGAAATGGGTAGCAATCTACTGTATCACCTATTCCCCTTCCTTATTACCATGAATGACCTGCCTCTTCATCAATCCCCTGCATTCAATGATGATTTTAACACCTGTTTTGCTATTCTTCATCTCTATCCCAGGTAACATTCTTAGTGATTTCACAATTTGTTTAGATGATCCATTCAACACTTAACCCTCTTTGTTCTTTAAAATAGGTTCTAATGATTTTTCCACTATTAAACTCAGACACTTGAGTGCTCATCCCATTAACTTGTCAGCACCAATAATTTGACCCCATCCCACAATTCTTTCACCAATTCTCTATGTCCATCTCCCTTACATTTTTATCCCCATTCTAGTGTCTTTCATCTCCACTAAGATCTTCCATCTTTCAACTTTTGTTTTGTATCCATTTCATTTCTTTCTTAGTTTCCTACTTACCCACCTTAGGTTTCATGGCACAGTACTATAATCGCACCCTCACAATTATAGCTTGTTATTTTCCTTCTATCCTACTCTCCTGGCAGAACCCTAACCCCAGTTAAATCTAACTACCCACCAACTCAGTTACCACACCTGAATAACTAAATATCTTGAGATATACACGACTTTGTTGTCTGGTTTCATTTTAAGAGTATAATCACAAATTCCAATGGGTATTCCAGATTTCCTACTTATCCTAACAGCCTTCCATAATGCATCTGTCTTCCTACTTTCCAGGTGAATGTTTTATATTTTTGCCTCTCTTCAAATCCACTTCTCACTCTACACTTTCATTACCTATCATTTGACATAGAAAACAGAGACAAATGGGCTTTCCTGCAATAAGCTACCTTAGATGAATTCATTCCACAAATATTTAACTTATTTTGCATCAATTACTCTTCTAGGTAATGGGAATACAGACGTGAACAAATGAGGACCTCTCTGTCTTAGCTTTATCCTTATATCACCATACCTACTGAAGCTCATGCCACATTATTACCAAACTCTGTTCGCTTCTTGTTCGAATGGATGGTTCCTTCTCTCCTCTAAGGCCAGCTCCCACTTGAGGGCTGTATCCTATCCCCCTCACTCTCCCAGGGAATTTGTTCCTACAAATATGCCCTGTATTCCCTAACATCAATTTCTACTTCTCTACTGGATTATCTCAAGCAATCTAAAAACATGCTCTACTACTTCTCTAACCAACAAAAACTCTTTCATGACCCCACACTCTCCTTCACAGAAAAACTCCTTTAAAGAGTTGTCTATAGGCACTGTTTTTACTGCCAAGCTTCACATTCTTTTCTCAGCCCATTTCAGTCTGGTTTTTCCCCCAAGGCTTTTGTCATATTACCAGTGACCTTCAAGCTGCCAAATCTTAAGGTCACTTCTCCATCTTCCTATATAATATAGGATAAAGGTTAAAAGTGTGGGCTCTGGAGACACAGTTCCTGGGTTTAAGTCCCAGTACTGCTAATTCAACAGCCATATGACCTTGGAAAAGTTACTTAATCTTTCAGTCTTAATTTCCTTAACTGCAAAATGAGCCTAACAATTGTACATACCTTTTAGATTTATGAGAATTAAATGGGTAAATATATACATGCATACATATACATACATACATACAGCATTTGAGTTGTGTGCCAGATACAGAGTAAGTGCTCAATTACTGATTATTGTTAGCTATGATGATGATGATGATGATGATGACGATGACAACCACCATGATGATTACTACTGATACTCAGCTAGTGCTAATGCCAGAATCTTTATCTTACTTCACCATTAAACACCATCTCAAATAATGGAGCATATCTCCTTTGCAATCTAACATTTTCTGGCTCCTCCTCTATCCATACTCCTTGGGTGGACTCAGACAAACCAGGGATTTAAATAATCTCTACTTGATAATAGCTTCTGGGACTCTCTCCTGAGGATCAGACTCATAAACTGGAAGCTTACTTGATATCTCCACCTGAATATCTAAAATGCATTGCAGACTTGACAGAGTTTCCAAAACTCTTGCAGGTGCCCCCACCTTCTTCTAAATCCTTAGTAAGTGGCACAGCCATCCGACTAGCTGATTAAACCAAAAGCTGAGTTGTTCTTGATACCGCACTTTCCCTTTCCCTCCATATTATAAACCAGATGTTTATGTCCCCTCAAAATTCATATGTTGAAGTCCTAATCCCCACTGTGATGGCATTTGGAGGGGGGCCTTGAAAAGTATTCAGGGTTAGATAAAGTCATGAGGGTAGAGCCCCCTCAATGGGGTTAATGTGCTTATAAAAAGAGGAAGAGACAAAGTATCTCTCTTTTTCTCTGCTATGTGAAGATTATAGAAAGACGACAGCAGACTGCAAACCAGGCAGAGAGCTGTCACTACACTTGGAATTTCCCAGTACTTTGATCTTGGATTTCCCAGGCTCTGGAACTTTGAGAAATAACTGTCTGTTGTTTAAGCTACCAGTGTATGGTATTTAGATATAGCAGCCCGAACCAAGTGACACCATGCTTCCAATCGATTCATTAATTTTTCATCCAATATTTTCTGAGCACCTTCTATGCGCTAGTCATTGTTCTAAGCACTGATATAGATATCAACAGAACAGGAACAATAAAAAACATTCTACCCTCATGGAGATTACATATTTATCTTTGACTCCACCTCGAAAATAAATTCCAAATCTGCTCATTGTTCTCCATCTCCACTCCCCCTCCACATCACAATCCTTTCACTGGGACAACTACATTGGTCTCCTCTTCCTTTCACTTCCATTCTTGCCTGTTTCTAATTAATTTCCTACATGGCAACAGAGTAAGCTTGTGAAAATCCTGCTTATGTTGCCTCAAGGGCTTCCCATTTTGCTTCTAATGATACTAATATGCTTTCCTTGACCAGTCTCTCTGAATTCATCTGCATATTATTCTTTTTACTTCACCAGGCTCTAGAACAATTGCACCAGCTTTCTCCCTGCCATTCAGATCTTGGCTTAAATGTCATCTTCTCAAAGAGCCTTCCCTGATTATCTAATATAGAATAGCCCCCAATCTGGTACATTTTCATTGGTGTCTCCTCTAAAAAACCTTTGTAACTTTCCTAGGGAACTCATTACTTTAAGCCTTTTGTTTTCTTCATTTATGTGCTAATATTTTATCCTCAGAGTTTGTTGAGGCCAGTACAGGCAAAGTAATATTTATAAAAATAAGAAAACCTGAAAGGAGAGTAAGCAGATATAAAAATAAATTACTTTGGGCAGGAGTCAGAAATTCAATGTTTGAATGATAACTTTGTCATTAGCTATAGGGTACATTGTTTTTCTGGGACTCAGTTTCCTCATTTATCAAATTATATAGCTTAGACAGAGCCTCATAGCAGATACAGCATGGATACTAGAACTAGAAAGGCCTGGTTTTTTAAAGTCTTGTTCTGCCTCCTACTGGGTATATGTCTTTGAAGAAGCTACTTAAACCTGACCTATCTATCTAAAGAGTTGTTATAAGAATGAAATAAACTGTGGGAAAACCTATCCTGAGCCCAATACATGTGAGCATTCCAGAAATTCATGTTTTTTTTTTCTCTTTTCTTTTTGCTGCTCTGAGCTATACCAAGCAAAGTTCCTTAAACTCAGCAGACCCTAGTTAAAGATAAAGAGATTGAATGAAGCACATGTAAACATGAGCACAGAGACTCATTTTTCTTTTGTTCTTATTTCCAAGCACAGTGAGGTACAAGGGACATTTCCAACTTTCTTCAGTCCCGAGCTTGAATGTATTAAACTAATTATAAGATGAAAGAAAGAAGGAAGGAAGGAAGGGAGGAAGGAAGGAAGGGAAGAAGGGAGGAAGGAAGGAAAGAAGGGAGGAAGGAAGGAAAGAAGGGAGGAAGGAAGGAAGGAAGGAAGAGAGGGAGGGAAGGAGGGAGGGAGGACCTTACTAAGTATGCATATAGAGGGGACACACAGTATTTGCATTCAAAAGACAGAGGTTTGGAAAACTCAACTTTGGAATCCATGAGCTAGTTCTCCTCCCCTATCTTGGTTGTGTTGGGAGACGGGCATCCAGATAGAGAAGAGGAGCACTGGAAGCAATGGAAGCTCTACGGTCCTTCTGCTCTTGCAGTCTCCTGGAAGGATGGCACCTGGGCAACACCTGGGCACTCCTGGAGGCATGTGATTCCTCAAGGAGCCTCATATATGCCACAGCTGCTCCTGAGAGCCCTTACCTATTTCCTTGACATTTTCTCCTTAGAGGACAAAGGGGGTCTAATTTATTAGGTCTCAATATCTGTCAGCCCCACTCCTAGATGATACATAAGCTTCAAGACAAACCTCAGAGTAGGGAGCATTTTTGACATTTTACATTTGTTGAGTTTCTACTATGTGCCAAGCCCTCTGACAGGCTTGTTTTATACTTCATCTCAATCTTCACAGCATTCTTGGAAGAAGACATAATTGAGCACTTTGTGCAGATGAGGAAATTAAGGTTTAGAGAGGCTGAATAACCATGGGGAGTCCTTCTACCAGGGAGTGGTAAAACTGAGATTGAAAGTGAGATCTGATTCTGAGAGCCAAAACATGAACCAGATGAATTAAACCTGAAGAAATTACAGACCCCTGAATAGAGTCTGTGCATGTGTGCTCATATACATGCCTCTACCTGGCTTGTTTTTTAAGTTATCCTAATGAAATATTTTATGGTTTCCTAATGTGCCACAAACTTTTTCTCTTTAGGGCCTTGATTCCTATTGTTCATTACACTGACCTGCCCTTTCCTTTCATTCCCAAATATGCATATTGTGCTTCATTTTATCCAAGCCTAGAGGGATTGTGGCAGGCAGTATCTCTTGTTGGGTATGAGACTAGGCTCTTGTATCAGGTAATCAGAGAGAAGATGGATGACTAAATGAGATAATGTATGTAAAGTGCTTGGTACACTGTAGCTTTCAAAAAAGCTAGTAATTGTTAGTATTATTCCAGTTATAGTAGTAGTGGTGGTGGTGAGGGTAATACTAGTTATTGTTGTTATTTATGTATTTGTAGCTTTGGATACAAATTTGGTAAAGAGGTATTGGACAATGCATCTCTGTTTCCACCACATTTTCTTCCATTATAGCTACATCAACAAAGTTGTATTCTATTGCACTGGGTTAGCACAGTATTGAATGAGAAGCACATGCCAGAGGTCAGTGCCAGGAAAACAGTACCTAGGTACTGGATAGTGCCAGTGTTCCAAGAAGAGGGTGTGTTCAGGGCTGTCACTGGGAGCTGCTCTAAGTCAAGTGGAGAGGGGAAGGTATCAAGACCAAGTGGAAACAAAATTTCACACTGATGACAATGGAGAAGAAACAAAAAAGGAGAGTGGGCATTTAGGAAGTCAGCCTCAAAGTGATGTCATTGGCCAGATGGAGTTGCCTCAGTCTTGGTAGGGTCCCTCTGGTCTACTGTCATTTTGAGAACACCAACTGGCCTTTTCTGTGCTGTTGCTCCAAGACTCTTTTGCCCAACTGTCAACATTTACTATTCAGCAGTCACCAACTTCTTGTTTTACAAAGTGAAAAATGGAACCTATTTAGGGCTACTCTAAGGGTTCCAGAAATTGTATTTGTACAGCTGGAAAGTATGCAGTCAACATGTGAAAACCAATCAGTCCTCATACCATGTCAAAGTTGGGCCATGAGTTATGAAGAGTATAGGAGGGCACATTTTCTCTCTAGTTTCTCTGTAGATCAGTTCCATGCTTAGAAAAACATAAACTTTTTATCCTTTGAGTATGTCTATAAAATACATTCGTCATGACATAGTGGAAGAAGGATGGTTTTGGAGCCAAAATATTTCATTCAAATTCTAGAATTACCATTTACTACACATGTGTCTTTAACCAAACTACTTAACCTCATCCGAAAAATGGGGATAATTATATAATAAATTGGTTATGAGGATTATTATGAGGATTAAATGAAATTATTTCTGAAAAGTATCTAATAATGTTTTTGGCTATTAATAAGGACCTGATAACTATGAATTGATATTATTTTTTTACTATTACTGTCAAGTAAGCAAAATGCAGATTAATATAAGAAGCCTCAGTCCCTTGCTTGAAATTGGACCTGAACATTCCTTTTTCTCCTTCACTCTCTCTCTTCATCTCTCCATTTCTCACCCCTACAAGGCCAAGGTTTTAAGAAACAGTGAACTTTATTATGACAATTGCAGTGTCATCAAAAATAGTTTGCTAAGCTAGACAATATAAAAAATGAACTGAAGCAGAAAAAGGCTGGAGGTAATGAAATGCATTAAGAGGCTATGATTATCACCATTGTCACTGAAATTTCTTAACTTGATGGTAGTTCTTTTATCCAAATAGTCTTTAGGGCTAGATATCTTAGAGTCACAGTTGTCCTTACCTTTATCTCTTCTTCCTTTATCTCTTCTTATCTCTAAGCATTGAAGGGGTCCTAACCATTTAACTTCCTAGATGTCTTTGGAATCTATTTCCTCCTTCCTATCCCATTGACTCTATGCAACTTTTTAAGAACTTTTTTAGAGCTTTTTAAAAATTAAGGCTGAACTCTGGAAAATGGCATATGAAACTCTCTGCGATGGACCGTGCATATCTCTACAGCCCCATCTCACACTTCGCCATGCACCACTTATCCTCATAAATGGCTGTTCTGAAGGTTCTCCTATTCACCTTAAATCCTGTGTTTGTGCCAACTCTTTCACATGTGGATCCAGAATTCTACTTCATCCTCTCTATTTCCTCATTCTGCCTCCTTTGCAACTCCTCTCATATGTAGAATAGGGCAGGGTTTCCCCATGTGTTCCCTTAGCATCTTGCATATCTCTCCATTAAAAGAGCTGCATCTCAGTACCTGCACGTGTAAGTCCAAAGGGAGAAATAGTCTTCTCCAGCACTTAGATGGCCATGTGATGTTGCTTTTCTCATATCTTAAGTTCATATAATAATGATGTCTATGTCATAGAGCTGTTATGAGGATTACAGTAAACATACATTTTTTAGAATAATGACTGGCTTTAGTCAAAAGTATATGCTTATTATTATGGCCTCTGCTTCCTTCCATCCCAGCACAGACATGACCTGGAGTTTATGTCCAAGTTTCTCATCCTAACTGAAATGTACCTTCTCACCTGCTCTCACCAAGTCTAAATGTTCCCCAGACTCAAGGCTCACCTCCAGTAACTCACATCTGCCATGAACACTTCCCCAATCTCAGCAAGAAGATCTCCTTCCCTCCTTGCTGCTTCAGAAACACTTTGCTCCTATCTTCTTTCCTATATTTTGAGCCCCAAATTGAAGTGATAACATATAAGTCCCATTTCCCCATGAAAATTTACATTCTCTTATCTGGTCATGTGCAGCTACCTACCTTCCCCAGCACCAGTGCAGAGCCAGGCATACAGTCAGTACTTTGGGAATGTGTGTGTGGATAATGGGGCATTCATACATGTCTTAGTCCATTCAGGCTGCTCTAACCAAAAAACAAAAACAAACAAAAACAAAACAAGACATAGACAGGGTAGCTTCTAAACAAGAGAAATTTATAGTTCTGGGGGCTGGAAAGTCCAAGATCAAAGTGCTTGCACACTTGGTGTCTGGTGAGAACCTGCTACCTTCTTCATAGACAGCTACCTTTTTGCTATGTCCTCACCTGACAGGAGGAGCTCTGGAATTTTCCAGGATCTCTTCCATAAAGGCACTAATCCCATTTGTGAAGGTTCTACCCTCAGACCTAATCACCTCCTCAAATCCCTACCTCCAAATGCCAACATGCTGGTGATTAGGTTTTAACATGTGAATTTGTGGGAGGGACAGAAACATTCAGTCCATAGGAACAGGTTTCTTTCATTTGTGGTCTCCCTTGAATGTTGGTAATACTGAGGGCCTGTGGCAGTGAACACGGAGGAGATACAATGACTGGGTCAATAGATCTGCCTTATCACTGATGTGGGGATGGGGAAGTGGGGGGTGGGGTGCATTTCTCTGCTTTGTAACCAAAGATAATGGAAGTCAATGTCTAAAACTGTTCACTGCGATGGTGTGAAAGCTGAGGATCTGAAGAAAACTTCAAGAAGGAAGTGTTTCTGAAAGCAGGAAAGGGGAAAGAGAGAAAGAGAGAGAGAAAGAAAGAAAAAAAGAAAAAAAGAAAGAGCGAGCCTGAAATCAATAAGGCCTGAACTCCCATAGGCAGCAGCAGAAGAGACACACCTTGTTTATATGGTTGAAGGGCCAGAAGAGGGCTGTGTGTGTGTGTCTGTGGGGAAGTTGACAACACATCCTTTGGGAAAGTGCTGGAGTTGGGGGGCGTGTGGGGGCAGGAGGAGTAGAGCCAGTTCCTGGAATGATGATGACTCAGATTTCTGAAGATAATGCCACCATCCCATCAAGTTTTGTTCCTTGTCATCACCACCACCACTGTCTCCTGCAGGCACAGCACTTTACACTTTAATAAAAAGTGCTTTTCTAGTCCCTATCACATCTGTATTGAAGGGTAGCAGAAAATAGCACCCCAAAATATGTCTCTTTGGCATAAAGATTATTTTGAGCTGATTATTTTGAGAAACTGCAGACACAGGAGAAGCTCTGGAAGCAGAGGAGAAGTTACCCTTTCACAAGGAAAATTTACATTAGAAAGGGGGCCTGTACTGCACAGAAGGAAGCTGTTATCAGAGACTACTTTTTCACCTGACAGACTAATCTGCTGGCAGGCCAACCTTTGTGTACCAAACACCCTCTTCTGGCTTCCAGTGAATTGCCTTCCCCTCATTGGAAGGCCCAGGGCCCTATCCCTTTCCTCAGCTCAGGGTCTTATATAAGCCTCAATCATTTGGCTGCCCTCTGAGTCTCCTATCGTCATAGGAATCCTGTACATGTGTATGTACATACCTTTTTTTTCTCCTGTGAATCTGTCTTTTTATCACAGGAAGGGCTCAACTGAGAACTTAGAAAGATAGAAGAAATTTATTTTTCCTCCCCTACAGTATCTAATTGAACATCCTGTGAAATAAATATGATGATCCCCATTTTATAGAATAGAAAAAGAGGCTCAGAAATGTCAAAGGTCTTGTGATTCCTAGAGCTGGGCCTCTTCACTTGAATGGGACCTTGAGGGACGAGTCAGCTTCTGGGAGCCAGAGATGGCCCTGTGCAACTCCATTTTGAGGTAGTACCCATTTATTTTTCTTAGTTCTATTTCTGGCTGTCTCCCCTCTTGGGAAGTCACTCCATTTTCACTAAAGAGTTCTTCAGAGCAATGCTCTGGTGAGTGAATGAGCCCTTGAAGGCATGGTCTGGATGACTCTTCATACTTAGCAACCTATTATTCAACTTCAGTCATGGTGGTGTCTTTATATTTTCTGATTCAATCCCAAATGCTCAGCATATACATAACCAGTTATCAATGCTTTCATGATTTTTAAATCTTCCTTTTAATTTGCTAGATGGAAACGTTTTTAACCAATATTATTGCAATCTTACATTTTTTCCTCTTAGAAAAGAGAACAGAGAGAGATGAAAAGGTAAATGGAAAAATGGTTAAATCATCCAGCTTTTCATAAGCAGTCAGCATACTAATCCTGAGGATTATTCATATATCTGGTAACATCCTCTGTGTGTGTGACTGTGTATGAAGATATGGATAAATACATGGAGGAGCAAATAACATGTGCATCAACAAGGCAGGGCCTGACTTCTTATAAATACTGCAACACTAAATAATCCTTTATGTAAGAAGACAGAAACACAAGAATGAAAAATTGCTTTCATTTAAACCTCTAAAATTAAGCACTTTCTAGAATGTATCTCCCCACCCCAACCCCCCCTAATTTTAATACTTTTGACCACATTCAGAAATACTGGCTTATAAAATGATGTAAGGTAGTTAGTGAATTATGGTATCTACCACCATAATAAAGAGTAAAGACATAGCAGATTTGCTCTCTCTCCCCCGCCTTTTTTTTTTCATTTCTTCCTCCCTTCCTCTCACCCTCCCTCCCTCCCTTCCTTCCTACCTTTCCTACCTTTCTGCTTTCCTGCCTTCCTCTATCCCTCCCTGACTCCTTCTCTCTTTATATAAATTTTTATTGCACACTGTATTTAATTTACTAGGGCTATTATAACAAAATAACACAGACTGAATGACTGAAACAATACACATTAATTTTCTCACAATTTAGAACCCTAGAAATCCAAGACAAAGGTGTCAATAGGTTTGGTTTCTTTTTAGGCCTCTTTCCTTGGCTGGTAGGTGGTCACCTTCATGCTATGTCCTCACAGTGTTTGTTTGTTTGTTTGTTTATTTATTTTTATTTTTCTGTGCGTATGCATCCTTGGTATCTTTTTGTATGTCTTAATTTCTTCTTATAAGGATACTAGTTAGGTTGGATTAGGGCCCACCCTGGCATCATTTTAACTTAATGACAACTCCCTACCTTCTGATCTGCTGGGGACTAGGGCTTCAAAACATGAATTTGAGGAGGGCATGGTTCAGTCCAGAATAAGCACCTAGGAAAAGTGTTCACAATTCGTAAGCTCTCATAAATTCTTTCATATTGCTTCTCTTCCTCTTCTTCTTGACTCCCCAGTTTCCTAAGAGTTCCTCTCAAAAGCTTTTGAGAAGTTTTGAGATGTTCCTAGAAAGCTTTCCATCTTTCCTCTTTGTCTTACACACACATTGTAGCTCTTATCCCATTTGTTTTTGCTGCCTAGTACCTGGAGTATTTAGTCAAATTAGGTTTGAACGGATGGTTTGCAATAGCTGCAACCACAATGTGACCTATGACCATAAGCACTATATTATACAACCGCCGCTGTCACTCCTACGAGCTCTCTCCCTCCTGTCCTCCTTTCTCCTTCCTCCTGTAATGGGGAGGACAACAACCAGAAACAACAGTGATACATGCATAATAGCTAATACTGCCTGTACACTGCAGTCCTGTCAAGTGAGGGAGAGGAACATGAATCAGAAGAACTCGAGCCCCCTCCCTGCCCTCATTCCTCCTTTAGTTTAGACTTCTTTGGTTTAAGAAAGATTATTTACTTTGGTTTCCAGTCCCCTTGGGAGGATTTGGCTAGCTCAGAGCTGCTAAGCTACTTTCAAGAGTCCTGTACTTGTTCCTTATTTTGGGACCCCTCTGGGACAATTATTAGCTGCATCGAGAAGCACAGCAGCACATTCCACTGGCTGGTGAGCTCAGGAACTTGTGACCCTGGTGGCACTGACTTGGCAAGAACTTGGCCATCCCACTGCCAACCTCACAGTTGGGGTCTTTTCATCCCCTTCATTATCTGCCTCCTCACTAGGAAGCCTGGGCCATGCCTGAACTTTTGGGCTTTAATGCACCTGTCTGAGTGCAAGGCAGATGCTGTTTTCCAAGTAATCAAAACTGATGATGTTCCTTACGGAGTTTTTAAACCAGGAAGGAAAAGAAAAGGTGAATGCAGTTTCCTTCCTTCCTCCTTACCCTTGTTCCCTCCTTCTTTTCTTCTTTACCACTCCCTCACTTCCTATTTCTCTTCCTTTCCTTATTGCTTCCATTCCTCTTCCTGCTACTGCTGTTCATCTTGTTTCCTGATCTCCTTTTTTTTTTCCTCTTCCCCTTTTTTTCTGTCACTATAATAACTGCCTAAAATTTAAGTTAATGGAAATATTCCAAGTATACATCATATATGTCTCCAAATTTAAAAAAAGGTGGAGCTTCTATACTTGTTCATGTTCACATTTGCTGTATCTGGGTAGCTGAATCAGTAGAAAGTAGCAACTTAAATCCTTCCAATGAACAGAGTTCAGAATTTCTTTTGTAGCTGTATATTTTTTCTTTCTTTAAGTTATACTATATTTTATTTAATTATTTCTTCATCTGCCCACCTCAGTCACATGAGGACAGAGCTCATATTTTCTCAGCTGACCAATTTATTATTATGCATTGAATTAACAGACTTCCTATTCCTACCAGAGAACCACCCTTGCCTTCCTGTTAAGAATCTCAGTTGGCTGTGGTGTGTTTGTCTATAATAATCTATGTAATTTTTTTTGCTTTTTTTTTTCTTTTTACTTGTGTTTTTGTTTTGCATTAGTATGCAAGAGAGTGATTAATTTACAGCTCTCTGCTTTTTTTGGGGGGGATATCAGTGTAAGGCTCATTAAACAAAAATTTGGGAGCAGAAATGCTCTGGAACATTTTGCAAATTACTGAGATGTCTGTTCCTTAAAATCTGAGTCAGTTTATCTGGTCCTGACATTTTTCAGGACTATAGTTAGTGGTGTGCTAGTAGTAGATGTTTAATAAGTGGTCCTTCTTTGTAGCATTTGCTCAGAGTATTTCCATAGTGTAAATACTCTCATAATGGCTGATTGCAAGTGTATTCTCATGATGTCACTGAGTTTGGAGGTGGGAAGAGAGGTGGTTCCTTTCAGAAACTAGTGCTACCCAGCCCCAGCATACTGCTGGTGGTTGATCTTTGATAACTTCCTCAATTTTGTCAACTGCTAATATTGTCCTTTATGGAGTTTATCGTGGCAACATTTTCTTTTCTTTCTTTTTTTTTTTTTAAGATTTTATTTATCTGTGAGAGAGAGAGAGAGAGCACACAAGCAGGGAGAGCAGTAGGCAGAGGGAGAAGCAGGCTCCCCGCTGAGCAAGAAGCCTGATGTGGGGCTTGATCCCAGGACCCTGGGATCATGACCTGACCTAAAGGTAGATGCTTAACTGACTGATCCACCCAAGCATCCCTCTTGGGAATACTTTTTTAGAAAATCATTCATTTCATCCAGATGTTGAAATGTATTATTTAGCCTTGCAAATGACTCTTTTAGGATTATTTTTATTCCCTTGATACCACTCCCTATCCTTTCCATTTCAAATGCTATATATTTGTACTTCCTCTCTTTATATTTTTCAGGTTCACTGCAGTTTCTGCAATTTTGGATTGCTTGCTTCTCAAAAAGACCAATTCTTAAATTCACTTGTCAGTTTTACTGTTTCTCTATTTTCTAATTATCATTTTCTGCCTATCTTAATTCCTTATTTTCTAATTCATCTGAATTTGTTTTTATAAAGTACCAGGCATTGAGAGTATATGATAAATAAGTGGCATTTATTATTATTATGTAAACACATCTATCCAATGTCATTTAGTATACACTACATGCCAGTATATTTTAAAATTTAGAACTGGATTCATAACTATAGAACATATGCTATGCTTTTTATAACACAATCAAACTCTCCTTCCTGTCTGCATTTCTGCAATCCTGTCACAGTTGTTGGAAAACATCATTTAGCTATTTCCCTTCTTTCATGCTGGTGACTATTCCTCCCACCTCTGGCTGCCTTGTAACACCACCGAGTCTCTCTTGGCTTCCAATTCCCATGTTCCCAACCTGTGTCCTCATTAAATTAATACCCTCTCACCATTCTTCCATCTCTGATTATAGGCTTCCCTACAGTCAGTCATTTTGTGGGACAGAAAACAATTTCTTTATAGCCCTGGTCTCTGTTACCTGTGATGGCTTGTGTTAAGACTAAGCCATCTGAGTGTTTTCTGGGATGCAGAAATTCCATCTAAAATTGAGATCTGCACTTCTTGCAAATAGTTTGAGGAACTGGGTCAATGGCTTTCAGAACATATGGACAATGAAGAGATCTGCATTAAACATTTGATGCTTGTTTAACTTGCTTTTTGAGCAACACATGTGAAGAGTAACTTTGGGTCAGCTGAGAATAGGTGGATCAGTGATAGCTTGTTAGCAGGAGTCAGTCTTCAAAGGAGTGTGAATATGGAGTCCAGTCAAAAGTGGTTGAAGCAGAAGACAAAGAAGAATGAAAGGATTTTGGTTGTTATTACTCTGTGTCAGACACTACTTAACATTAACTCATTTAGTGTTTTGAATATTCCTGCAAAGCAGGTATTACTCCATAATGGAGTCACAAAAAAGTAAAATATCTTGCCTAAAGCCACAAAACTAGAAAGTGAGGGAGACAGGATGCAAAGCCTTACTTGCTCCAGAATTTGTACACTTTCAATACTGTACCTTTTTTTGCTCTATATAGTTCCAGGTAATTCATATTTAAACTCTCATTCCCATGGAATGTCCTTACTGTGAGTTCTAAGAACATCCTTATTTTTTTCCATATTCAGTGTTTGGGAATGGCTTTGAACCTGAAAAAGTGGCATTCCATGACTCCTGGTTAATGCATGGCAGTGACAATAGTTGTTTTGCCTGCTTTGCCTCTATGATTATTATTAAGTTTGTCAATAGATGTCATATTGAAACTGCCCCACCAATCTTAGCCTTTCAAATGTCTAACTTTAGTCACTAGGGCTGCATAGCTTGAAAATCTGTTCAAGTACCCTGGCCCTGCTTCAAAGTATCTGCTATTATGCCATGAATGCTCAGGATTATGGTGTCCTGTATCTCTCAAGACCTTGAATTGTGCCCTGATACGCTATGGGTGATCCCAGATCCCCTGTACCAGCTGATATACATCCTTAGCTGTGTGCTCAGCTAGGGTGACACCCCTCACCCCAGGCTCCCAGTCAGAACGTTTGAAGCCTTCATGGAAATCTCTGGGAAGAAACTTAGTGCCTCTCTTCAGTTTTATAATTTTTTTCTTCTCAATGGGTACAAAGGCAAACAAATGAGGAAGGAAGGAAGGAAGGAAGGAAGGAAGGAAGGAAGGAAAGGAAAGAAAATAAATTTAATAGTTATTTTGGAGTTCATGAGCTAAAAGCTCTTGGGGCCTCTCCCTGCCTATCTCGGGACCCATTATTTTTATAATTTTGCTGTAATTTCTTTTTTTTTTTTTTTTTGACTTGGCACCCGAACAGGGACATGAATTTGCTGTAATTTCTTATAGACTTAGATCAAATAAATGCTGTCACATTTCTCCTGGATGTCAACACAAAGTAGAATCTACACTCCCTGCTTCCAGGGAGTTTTTACAGATGAAAGCTAGGGAAGTCACTTTTGGATGCCACTCAGCTTTCAAGCTTCACCTCTTTAAAAAAAATGTTCTGTGATCATTGGCTCAAGCTCTGATCTCACTTCACTGGGAACCCGCATTTGTACTATGTGATCCAGCCCTCATCACTGTGGTCACTTATAAGAAAAGGAGAAGGGACACATTTGTGTTGTGTGGTATGGATGGAATGTTAACATGGAAAACTGTGTTGTGACATTTTCCTGCCATGCAGACTGTAGAAAGCAGAAGAAGGTAAGATACAGAGGAAGAGAGTAAAATGGGTAAGACATGCAGATAATCCCAAAGTATGTATCCTAAGGGTTCCCTATATATGCACTTCGGCCTTTCCTGAGGTTCCACTGCACCTTGCTCTTGGGCTCCATGAGGTACTTTACCCTATGTTTATTAGGTGACACTGAATAAGTTATTCTTTCTTGTAATTCTTGTTGTCTGAGAAGGTGGACCCATTATCTGAGGCAGCATGGCCCACTAGTGATATGACCGGCTATATATAGTACCAGAATTCTCAAAATCATAGTTCCAGCTCAGTGGCTAAGGGAGGCCAAAGAGTGTCTACTAAATAT
>ML110267.1:47387-58097 GCA_003697995.1 Taxidea taxus jeffersonii | reverse complement strand
GCCCCATGGCACTGGAGAATTCCTAACGTCAGTGGCATTGTGAAGCCTGAGTACTTAGGGGAAGCCCCCCCAGCCGGCTTCCTGGCCTCCTCTCGCTCTCGATTCTTACGCAGATCCATGGTCCTTAGTTCCAAATTGAGATCAAGTCCTCTATCACAAATGATATTTTTATCAGCACTGGTCCCGTCTGGCATACCTTTGCCCTACGCAGTTTGATTTGTACCTAAGATTCTAGACCACGATAATAGAATAAGGGTGTATGATAGGGGAAGGTAACACCTATCATTTTGATTTTGGGGGACATTTGGTGCTTTAACACTACGTACTTGCCTTTGTTTTAAAGCTAATTCTGTGCCCTACGAGGTTCACTATAAATGATCTTATTTTTAGCTATACACTGTAGCTATATATAAACGTTCTGTAAAATATATCCCCCAGATAAAAGCGCTTATTACTTTTTTGAGGTTTTTTTAAACCTTTTTTTTGGTAAATAAAAGTCTTTTCGGCTTTGATGTGACTGTCACACCCTTGGTTTGGGTTCTTTCTCGGTTCCTTCATGCCCAGCCCCTGCGGGACCCCTGTAAGAAAAATGGGAGCGGGGAGAAGCATGGATTCCTTAATAAGTCCCAAAGGCAATCAAAAGAGAGAAATGCAGTATGAACAAACTCACAAAATATTCCTGTGCTTCATTGGGGAATACTTAATGCACATAAGGTCAGGCCTTTGTAATGTTAATTTCAGAGTCTAGGAAGAAAGCCATCCTTTTAGAGTCCTGTTGCTGTCTTTGGAAAAAGCTCTGGTTTACAGAGAAAGGCTGTTGGAACACACCTGCATCAAACCAGTGCTCGCTGGCCCGCGGATGCCCGAGCTGCGTTCTAGAGGAAATGCTCCATTTAGTGGTTCGGGGCATTTGGCCGAGCTAAAGGAAGCCTGCCGGACGCTCCCCGTTTCCCTGCGTCCCGGCCGTGCGGTCACCGTGCGCGTGGCGGAGCCCGCACTGTCTCGGTCCTCTGGTCCGGAGGGTCAGGGTAGCTCAGCAAGAGCAGAGCCTCCCCTCTTCCACTGTGGCATCAGGGCGGGGGGGGACTGGAGGTGTCTTTCGCCCTGGTGACCCGACGCAGGCCCCGATTTGTATCGCCGGAGGCGTCACTGCCTTCTCGGCACCTGTAAGCCTCCGTGCTTGGTGGCGAGGCTGGTGTGGATGGGAAGAGTGCGGACCCGCTCGCCCACGCCCCGACTCGGTCCCGGCCCGTGCGGACCCGCGGTCACCGCGCAGTCGCCGGGGGCTCCCGGTCTGTTGCTCTCAGAGGTCGCTCATCCCACCTTCGTCCCCTCCATCCTCTACTTCCCGCTTCCACGCGAATGCCAGCTCATCGCTCCTTCTGTCTCTTCTGTTGGTCCCTACGCTGCTTTCTGGGGTCCTACAAGTCAGATAACGGGCACTCAGCTGATTTCTTCCCGCATCCTGGCTTCCCGAATCTGCTGCAGTTCTCCGAGTAGGTAGGTCTGCTCTGCCAACTGCTTATTATTAAGAATGAGGAAAAAAGAGCAAGAGGGGAGGACTACCAGGCTTTTTCTAGAGGAGCCAATATATGGAAATTACCCTTGTTTCTTCTCTAAAGCAGTAAAGGTCACAGCAGTGGTTGCAAAACCGTAGGCTGCCTACCGCCTTCCACACATTCAGCATTCCTATTCCTGCCTATTTTACCCTTAGGCATCCTTTATTTCTTGCACAGATGGTCTCACTCAGGCCTAACAAAATGTTTTAAGCTTTGCATAAATTAAAACAAGAGGTCTCCAAGTACAAAAGTGCAACTTTTTTTTTTTTTTTAACTTGAAAACAACTCTGCTGGCATCTTCTACAAAATTACAGCCTCAAGCCAGGTTTCCATAATCACTTTTCCTTAAAAAAAGGGAAGGAGGGGGAGAACGTGTTCGTGTGTATATGTATGTTCCCAGTACAGAAGTGATTCCAGCCCATGGCTTTTATGCTCTTCTGTGTGCCTCTCAAGGTTGAGCAGGTAGTGGTTGTGATTCAGCTTGGGGGGGTGGGGGGGAGTTAGATTTGGAAGTGTTTTGGAGGGGCGGTGGCTGGGATTTCTGGGTCCCCTGCGTCGTTCAGTGCATACTAACCGCTGAGACCCTTGGGCCGCCGGCTCTGCCTCCTGGAGCGGCCAGGCTTGCTGGGCTGTGCAAGACTATGGTTGAAAGTGGCGAGTCCGCTCGGGAATAAATTGGCTGTTGCTTCCACTCTGTTAAAAGCTGTCCCAAAGCGATGGCACACGGCACCTTTCATTCTTAGGGTAACTGGAAGATAATGAGCATGATCTTCTAGAGACATCGCCTCCCTCTAGGTTCGAGTAGCGCCAGCACAGAGGTGATGCTGCGAATCTCTTCTGCTCAGCAGGTCCGCTCTCAACAGGGCTGACTCATTGAGCACACTGACTGGTAAGGAAGCTCATTCTAAACTGATGAGCTTCGGTTGACTTGGGAGGCATTGGGCCAGACTCACGCTTACCTCTCACCGGAGCAATGAACAGTAAGAGGAGGCCCTGTCCTGGGCTCCTACTATGTGTCGGGTGCTGTGTGAGTGAGTTTTATATCCATTATTTATCATCATATTATGAGCCCGTCATAGAAACATTAGAAAACACAGAACAGCAAAAGGAACAAGTTACCAGTTTTCCTTTATTTCCCACACTTTCTATTTCGGGTATTATCTCCTGATTTTTCTGTATTTCCTTACACAATAGCGTTCAGACGGTAGCTCGATTACACTGTAAATATTACTCCAGATATTTTTTAAGGCCTTTTCTTTTTTCTTAAGATTTTATTTATTTGAGAGAGAGGACAAGCGGTGTGGAGAGGCAGAGGGAGAGGGAGAAGCAGGCTTGGAGCCTGACGCGGGGCTTGATCCCAGGACCCCGGGATTGTGACCTGAGGGGAAGGCAGACGCTTAACCGACTGAGCCACCCAGGCGCCCCATTACTCCAGATGTTATATCTACCTTTCTTCACTGACTCTAATAGCATGAGCCTACGTTCATATTATTAAGAGTCTGTGTTTAAATCTAATTGGTTTTAAGATTAAAGAGGCCCATCTAGAATCAGGTAATGCCATCCAGGGCATAAAAACTACATTTCAAAAGGAATCCAAGCCTTAGATGAAATCCAGCAGCCAATCCGTGTTCTCTCGTAAGGAAGAGAAGGTTTTTCCTGGGTTGCGACATCTCGTAGGAATTTATTCAGAAGGACTGAATGGACAAAGTGCTCGGCTCTAGGTTCTTGAGTATCTCATTGCTCTAAACGAACACACTTTAAACACTTCTGTGAATAAATCAAGGGCAGCAGGAGCTCATGTCCTGAGAATGTAATCACTTGGCGCCTTTTGATACAAAAGCTGCACTTCTGGCTTTTTCATTCTAATGAGATGCTATGTAGACGCTGCCTGTACTCATCACCACTTGGATCATATGAAAAATGGTGCATTTTCAATAAAACGGAGCGGTGCTGTGATTTTTCTGTTTGTCCTCGAGCTGCGCACGAACCCTAAACTTAACTGTTAAACATAAGCACGAGACAGCCTAGAAGGAACACATTTTCTGAGAAGTCTGGGCAGAGGAACTTTACCCAGGCCAGTAAACCCTAAGCCTTTTTCAGAACATGTTAACAAGTTACTGATAATAAGGAAAGACTCTCCAGCCTGTGATCAGGAAGTCATGGTCGACACTGACGATGACTTCACTACCCAGCAGTCCAAATACTTGACAGTGCATGATGATTGCGGTCTGCATACTCACAGTGCGCCGCCGCTCACAGCCAGCCTCTCCTTCCCGCTGTTACCCACACGGTGACACGCAGCGGTGGCGGCCGTTCGTTTTCACTGCTGTCCGGCGCCCGTTGTTGCGTCCGCCACAGCGGACACATCCTCTCTGTTGGCACGCAGGGGCCACGGCTTCCAGTGTGCCGCTGGGACACACAGTGCTAGAGGACCCTTCTTTTACATGTCTCTTAGCACGTGGTCTTGAATTTTACCTAGGATTCGAGTTGCTGGGATGTAGGATATGTACCTCGTGAACAGAACAGGATAAAACCAAGTTAATTTCGGGGCGCCAGGGTGGCTCAGTGGGTTAAAGCCTCTGCCTTCGGCTCAGGTCATGATCCCAGGGTCCTGGGATCGAGTCCCGCACCGGGCTGTCTGCTCAGCGGGGAGTCTGCTTCCCCCTCTCTCTCTGCCTGCCTCTCTGCCTGCCTGTGATCTCTGTCTGCCCAATAAATAAATAAAATCTTTAAAAAAAATAAAACCAACTTAATTTCGAAACGAATAATACAAGTTTACACTCTCACTAGCTGGATAAGTATGTTAAAGTTGTTTCACATTCTTATCATAAATATCCTCTCCACCAAACTTGAATTTTTGCTAGGGGGATGGGTATGGAATAGTGTGTGTGTGTGTGTGTGTGTGTGTCTGTGTCTGTGTAACCACCCCAGGGTGGTTTTAGTTTTAATTTCTTTGCCTGTTTTCTGAGCTTGCTTTTTTGGATCTTTTATCCGTGTTTCTATTTTGATATTGGACTTTCTCTTACTCACTTGTAAGAGTACTTGATGCATTTTGATCACTACTCCTTTGTGAATATATGTAGCAAATCATTTCCTGGATTGTAGCTTCTCTTATTCTGTTGGTTCTTAATTTTACAATACTTGAATTTACCAAACCTTTCCTGTAATTTACAATTTTTTTGTATCTTGTTTCAAGAATTTTTCCTTTACTCTGAAGTCCTAAAAGTGTTGTATATTGTTTTCCAGAAGTGCTCTGGTTTTATCTTTCACATTTAACTAATCCATGTAGAATTAATTTTTCTGTACAGTGGGAGATAAGGGTTCGGTTTTATTTTTCTCCATATGGTGAAGCATCTCTACTGCCAGTGTATTGATGGGTCTGTTCATTCCTCAGTGCTCTGAGGGACCTACTCCGTTAGAAATTAAGTATCAAAATATGCACAGGTTTGTTTCTGAGCTTTTTTTTTTTAAGATTTTATTTATTTATTTGACAGAGAGAGATCACAAGAAGGCAGAAAGGCAGACAGAGAGGGGGAAGCAGGCTCCCCAGTGAGCAGGAAGCCCGATGCAGGGCTCGATCCCAGGACCCTGGGATCATGACCTGAGCTGAAGGCGGAGGCTTCAACCCACTGAGCCACCCAGGCGCCCCCTTTTTTCTTTTCTATGTTAAGTCAATTCATTCATATACCACTGCTGTTTAATCACTACAACTTTTAAGCAGTGTTTGGTATTTTAAGCCACACCCCTCCCCCACACCACACGCACACACTCTGTCAGGGGCGACTTGGTGACCCTTGGCCCATAGCTCTGCCCTATAATTTCAGAATCAGCTCATCGGGCCCCAAATCCTCAAGAAAAGTTGGATTTTCATTAGAATTGCAGAGCCTTTTGAGGAATTTAGAAGGAATTGACATCTTTACGATATTGGTTCTTGTGATCCTTGAATGTAATACTTATCTTCATGTATTTAAATATTTCTTTGCTCTTCTGTGAAATTTTATGGCTTTTTTCCTATGTGTTTTCCTACAACATATTGGCAAATTTCTGTTAGATTTATTCCTAAGTTCTTAATTGTTTTATGCTACTGTAAATTATATTCTAGAATATTATGTTTGCAACAATTCCACTTCTTGGCATATATCCAGAATCATTGAAAATGGAGACCTGAACAGGTATTTGTACACGAATATTTAGGGCAGCACTATTGACAATAGCCAAAAGGTGGAAACAACTCAACTATCCATTGACTGATGAATGGATAAACCAAACGTATATCTATATAATGGAATATTATTCAGCCTTAAAAAGGAAGGAATTCTGACATATGCTACAAATGAATGAATCTTGAGAACATTGTACTAAGGGAAACAAGCTAGTCACAGGGTCAAATAGTGTATGACTCCACACATATGAGGTTACGAGATTAGTCGAATTCATAGAGACAGAAAGTTAGAATGGTGGTTATTAGGGGCTAGGGGGTAAGGAATGAGGAGTTACTATTTAATGTATATGGAGTTTCAGTTTAGGGAGATAAAAGAAGTTCTGGAGATGAATGGTACCGGTGGGTCCCAACATTATCAACATACTTAATGCCACTGAACTGTATGCTTAATGTTTTTTTACCATAATAAAAATATTATATGTTCTAAGTTTATTGCTGGGGTATATGAATACACTTGGTTTTTGTATATTTATTTTGAATCCAGCAACCTTGCCAAATTCTTAATAATCCTGTTAAGTTTTGTTTCTTCTTTTTCGCTCACTCAGCTACCTAGGACATTAAGTAAAACAATAAACAGTAATGGTGATAGCAGTATTCCTTGCCTTAATCTTAAGAGACACTTTCAACATTTCCCATTAAATTGGGTGTTATGTCTTTTGTATTGTTTTGGTTTTATGTAGTCTTTATCAGGTTAAAGAAGTCCCCTTCTATTTCTAGTTTGAGATTTAATTTTTTACATGAATGGCTTGAATTGTATTATATATTCTCTATATTCATTGAAATATTATTTTCTCTAATCTGTTAGTGTGATAAAATATAATAATTGACTTTCTAATGTTAAATCTGCAATTCCTCAGTTAAACTCAAATTCATAATGACATACTGTATTTTTCACACAATGACAGATTCAGTTTTCTAACATTGTATTTAGGAATTTTTCATCTAAGTTCATGAGTATAATTTTTTTTCTCAAATTGTCTTTGTGAAGGTTGTTATTGAGGTTATATTAAGCGAATAAAATGAACAGCAGAGTGGAATCATTTCTGCTTTTGCTGTTTGGTAGAATTTACTGTTTAAGCCAAAGATTGTCAAGCTTTTTCTGTACAATCTAGATAGTGAGTATTTCAGGCTCTGTGAGCCGCAAGTCCTCACTTCGCCCATTGTGTTGTGACACCAGCCCTAGACAATACATGCATGAATGAGTGTGGCTGTGTGTATTTACAAAACCAACAGCAGGCCCTCTTTGGCCTATAGGCAACTCCTGGTTTAAACCATTTGAGACTGGAATCTCTCTAGATTTTTGAAAATTTGATTAGAATTTCATTCAAGTATTTTATTCTTTTTTGCAATAACTTTATTGTTTCATAGTTCTAATGATGTGTCCACTTCATTGAAGCTTTCAGATTTATTAAATAATAAACATCTGCTTTGTAATTAATTCTTCATCTCTTACAGTTGGTTATTTGTGCTATTTATGCTTTTGTTGCTATTGTTTGTTTTCTCTTGATCTTTCTTGCTAAGAATTTATCGATTGTTTTAGCCTCTTCAAAAAACCAACTTTTAGCCTTAAGTTTCTTCTTTGTTTATATGCTTCTTTGTATTTTTTTATTTTAGTTTTGCTTATGACTTTATTATTTTTTCTAATATCTTAGCTTCAGTTCTTTATTGTACTGAATTTGAGATGGATAAATAGTTAGTTGGGCCTCATCATTTTTTAAAAAAAAATATATTTTAAAGCTATGAATTTTCCTCTAAGTACAACTTTACCTTCATTTCCCAAATTTTGATAAGTTGTAGTTTTGTTATATAATTACACTGTCTTTTATTTTTCTTTATGATTTCTTCTTTGTTCTACTTTAGAACTATGTTTCTTGATTTCAGATATATAGCTGTTTTTAGATTTTTTTTTTCTTTCTGTTGATAGGAACACGATCTGAATGATGCTAATTCTTTTAGATATACTTTATGGCCATTATGTTAGTTTTCCTAAGTGATCTATGATTGTTTGGAAAAATGTATAAATCCTACAGTTGTTAAATTTAGTGTTATTTAAATGTATACTAAATCAAGCACGTTCATTTTGTTGAAATCATATATATTAGTATTTATTATTCTGTTCGATGTATCAAGTACTGAGAGAGGTATGTTAAAATCTCACAGTGTGGGGGTACCTGAGTGGCTCAGTTGTTAAGCATCTGCCTTTGGCTCAGATCATGATCCCAGGGTCCTGGAATGGAACCCCGCTTCGGGCTCCCTGTTTCTCCCTCTCCCACTCCCCCTGCTTATGTTCCCTCTCTCACTGTCACTCTCTCTCTGCCAAATAAATAAATAAAATCTTTTAAAAAAATAAAATCACACAGTGTGATAGTGAACTGTACTTCTCTCCAACTTTGCCATATATGTATGTTTCATGTCTTGAGTTTATGTAGCATTGCATCTGTTTTTTAGAATTGTTAGGTCCTTCTGGGGAATACTATATTATTCTTGTGACCCTTTGAGTCCATAGATTTTTTTTTCCTTCTAAGTCCGTTTAGCCTCATTTTATTACAGCTATAGTGGCAGCATACTTTTAGTTTTTTAAGAGAAGGGGAAGAGGAAGAGGGAGAGAGAGAATCTTAAGCAGGCTGCACACCCAGCACAAAGCCCAATGCAGGGCTTAGTCTCAGCCCTGTGAGATCATGACCTGAGTTGAAATCAAGAGTTGGATACCTAACTAAGTCACCCAGGTGCATCCCTATTTCCCTGACTTTCAAAAAATATCTTTTAACTTGTGACTCTTCCATTTCCTCATATTTTAGGCATGTCTCTTATAACGGCTGCATAGATTGATTTTTTAAAACAATCCAATTTGATAATCTTTGTCTTTTAATTGGAGCTTTTAGTCCATTTACATTCATTGTAATGACTAATAAATTTGGACTGATTTAATGTGTTCTGTTTCTGCCATTCTATATTTTTTTCCTCTCATTTCTTGTTTTGCTTTCTTTTTCCTCACTTCATTTTTATTTCAATGATTTTAAGAATTGTGTACACTATTTTAATTCTTTTGATTGTTACTCTAGAAATTTTGTAGAAACCTACCAATGTCTAAAGTTATTCAGGAAAAGAAGAAAGATACTGACTAATACAGGGAGCTTTGAACACCTGAAGTCCTATCCCCATTTAGCCTATTTGTTCTGCTGTATCTTAATTCTGTTTTTTATCACCAGGCAGTATCTTTATTCTTGTTGTTGTTGTTGTTGTTATTTTATATAGCTGTGATTTGTTTAAATTTTACTGTACATATCTCCATTTCTTACACTTTTCCTCCTCCCTTTCATTCTCCTCCTGCTGCTTCTTTGCATGTCACTCCATTCATCTTGGATCATTTTTATTCTATGTAATACTATGTATTCCTTAGCACTTTCTTTACCTGGAAAGAAATTTTTTATTCTATTAAATTTTAGGTTAATAATCCTTTTTTACACGTTGAGGACATCATTCTGACTCCATACCATTGTGGTTGAAATGCCTACTGTTGTTTAATTGTTACTCCCCAGAATGTAATTTGTTCTTTCTCTGCCTGCTTTTAAGTTTTTCTTTGATATTTAAGTGTTCTGGAGCTTAACTGCTATGCCTCTAGGCATACTAACTTCTTTTTGCGTGTCCTGCCTGGAATTTTTTGCCTTCTTGTATCTTTGAATTGGTATTTTTCATCTGTTTTAGAAAACTGTTCATCTGAATTTTATTCAAATATTGATTACTCCCCACTCTTTCTCTCTCTCTTCTTTTCTCTCAGAATTAAAAATAGATGTTTGGGTTTTTTATTTCTACAGGGTTTTTAAATGTATCTTTTCATTTGGAAATAATTTCAAGCATAAAGTAAGAACAACTTTGTGAATTATAGCCTCTATGACTTTTATTCAGATTAGGCTATGATCATTTTATCTTATCAATTTTATTATTTCTTTTTTGTCTTTCATATACATACTTTTTCCTGAGACTTTTGAGGGTAAATTGAATACTTTACAACATTTTTGCCCCAAATAATTTAGTTTATATTTCTTAAGAATGGGAAAATTCTCTTATGTAATGTTTATCTTTGAACTTCAGTACATTGAACATTGGAACAAAACTTGTATCTAATCATCATCTGTATTACATTTCTGCCAGTTGACCTGTTATTATCCTTTAGAGTATTTTTCTCCTCAACACAAATAATAGTCTAGGGTCAGATATTCCATTTAGTTGTCATATCACTCTAGCCTTCTTTAATTGGGAACATTTCTGTGGTCTCTTAACACTGACTTTTTTTTTTTTAAGAGAGAGAGTGGAGGAGGGATAGTGGTGAGGCAGAGGAAGTGGGAAAGAGAAGATCTTAATCAGTGGTGATAAAAGTTAGAATGGTGGTTGCCCTTGCTAAGGGAGCAGTGGCTGGGAAAGGCATGAGGGAGCATTTGGGGATGCTGGAAAGTTCGTAGATCTTAATTAGATAAGATTACAGAGAAATATTTAAGGGTAAACATTATTAAGCTGTACACTTAAGATCTGTGTACTTTCCCCTATTATACCACAATAAAAATATTTTTTTAAAATAATTAAACAGACTCTCTGCCCAGTACAGAACCCAGTGTGGGGCTTGATCTCAGGACCCTGAGATCATGACCTGAGCTGAAATTGAGACTTGGATCCTTAACCAACTCTGCCACCCAGGTGTCCCAGTACCTAACTATTTTAATACAGTTGTCCCAGATCTGGCCAGTGCTAAATGTCTCCCATGTCCTTGTGATAGGCTCCTGTCATTGTTTTGAGCACTTTCTTACTTTATGACATAATGAGGTGTCGTTTTATGTCTATCCTGCCATAGTCCTAGAATCCATAAAAGAAGGTCTCTTTGTGTTCTCCCCCCCCAAATTATTGACTCTCTAAGATTCTTCTTTTTGAACCTTC